>CM057453.1:1059915000-1060130000 GCA_016271365.2 Neoceratodus forsteri | reverse complement strand
GCACAGGGTCCCACAGAAGTAAGATGTGAAGCAACGTGAGGGGGCAGCTAGGCTGCAAATTGAGCACTAGCCATATTTACTGTGTATCCTTAACAATGGAAATACATTTTAAATATCTAAAAAAAAAAAAAAAAAAGAAAAAAAAAATGGTAGGAAAAAATATGTTTACAAATATGGAAACTGGAACTATTGCTGCATGCTTCCAGTCAAAAGCAGAATTTTCAGTACTTCAGCTTTAAAAACAAAGAAAATGCAGTTAGATTTGGTTGATGCGACCTTCATAAAGAATGCATTCTGGTTTGCGAGGTCCCAAGTCTCTTCCCCCCTTTTTGATTCAAGTACCTGAAATGAAGGCATTTTATGGTTATTATTGGATTTGGGCTGAAGTGCCATCTCTACTTCTCATTTTGGCTCATTGATTATGCATTTGATCTCCCTGGATTTGTCTATACAAGGGTCATGCTTGACTTTAACTGGCTGCAGGGGAATATGCATTGTACTAGCTTTGTTTGTATTACCTGTATTTTCTTATTCGTACATAATATTATCCCAGGGTCCTGCCCATATTGTGAATGTACTATCACTGTGTGGAATGTTTTAACTTTGTATACATGTTCTAACCAGGTCCATCTTGCAAGTGAGCATTGCTCAACGGTGACCGCCTGGATAAATAAAGACTTTGAATATAGGACCAAAGTTTGCTTTTCTGCCAGTGATTGCACTTGAAGCTGCCCAGCTTACTCTCTTGGAACCTCTGACTTCGCCATACTGCATCACATCAAACAAAAATCCACACACACACTTAAAAAAAAAAAAAAACAACCCAAAAAAAAACACAACTCTCTGACATCAGCTGGCTGTCGGGTGGAGCTGAGGCCGGACTGATGGTCTTCCTGCCACTTGATAAAAGTAGTTGCCATCTTGGACTGAAACTTTATGAAGCCCACACACGACCAATACAAGGGACATTGGGGTGTCGGGATGTTGCGTTCTTAACCACCTCTAGCAGCCTCTACGGTAAGCTGAGCAATACACAGCAGAGCACCAAAAAGTACCCCAGTAGTTCTATTTCAAATATACATTAAAAAAATATACAGTGGGAACAATAGTACAATTATTTATACTTGTGTAGATGTATATTGGTGTTTGTGTAGACACGGAGTAATGAATGGGATGTTGTGCGTTATTAGGTTTTTGCACATACCTGAGGGATGTGATACCGCATAAACCATGAGTACGAAGCAAGAGTGGTTTGTAATGGTGTCGTACACATTGGGTGCGTTTCATTATATTAACAAAAAAAAAAGAATAATTATAACGCAGCATAGTTTATTTTATATAATTGCTGGTCCAAATGGCAGTTGCGACTCAGAACCGTGAGGTGGGTGGCTCTGTCGACTACAGCACATGAAAGGAAGGACTCCACTTCCATTCTTGGCGCTGTAGTCGTGTTTAAAAATGTGTAAGTTTATTTTTTATATAAATGTTTATTTCATTGTATTGTCATTTACTTGCGCACTGTATGTAGTAAATATCTGCATTTATACTGTTCGTGTATTTCATGCAACTAATTCTGGGTTCCTGAAAAAGGGACAACTTGTCTCATTGAGCTTACCCGCTTACCAAAATCCAATAAATATCAGTGGCGATTTCTTTTGTGGGGGTGGGGGCATGAACTGGATTTGTTGAAGCGATGACCCATATGATGGTGTTTTTGGGAAGGACTTAAATGAGCACAGTAAGTTAGTAAGAGCATTGATCTGGCTGTCACCCATGTTGCAATCTGCTGGTGGTTATGGATAGCAGTTAGTTGTTAGGGTGATTGAAAGTGGTATAATTAGTTTGGTAAACATGCTGATGGGCCTGCCCGCTGGCGCAGTGGTAATGCTGCTGCTAGTGATGCTAGCGACCCGGCTTCAGGAACAGACTCGGGTGGCTGGAGAGCTGAAGGGCGTGGTGGTGGATTGAGTGGCCTACGCTTGTTCTCTTCCTTCTGGGGGGTGGGGAGGTGGGTTGGTGACTATGGCATACCGGCTCCTGGGTGACCACGGGTTGTCTAGTTCCCAGTAGCAGATGCATTGGTCCGGGGGGGGGGGGTGTCGGAAGTCTGGGTTGCCATTGTGGCATTGCACACTGTGCCTCCCGTAGCTTTGCGGAAAAACTTAAAACCAGACGGACTGCATGACTTCCCATTGTGCTCCTGCCATGCGTAGTGGACCCCCTTCCCGGACTCTAGACGTGGTGTCCGAAGGGGGAGGTCCCAGAGGCCCCTCCCTGGGGAATAAGCCAGGGGGAACACCAGGTAGTGACTGCCCCCCAGTGAAATGGCGACAGTAGTCGTGGCGCAATGTTGGGCTGACGGGGGATGCCGTCCTGGCCCCAAAAAGCATACTGAATAGCAAAAACACACACAAAAAAATTATTAATACGTGTGTGTGTGTGTGTGTGTCTCTCTCTCTCTCTCTCTCTCTCTGCAAGGCATAAATTGGTGTCTGAGACTTGATTAGCGGCCTTTGCTAATCAAAATAAAAAATGATTAGCAATTGATTGATTGAAGTTGATTAGCAATTCCCAAAAATTGACATGCGGTTTTGAGCAAAAATAAAATATACTTATCTTGCTCTATGTTGATAAAATACACATTTACAGAAGTTTCTGAGACTGATGCTGTTTTTTTTTTTTTTAGCCATTTCCAGAATACAGCAATTCTTGTGCAACAGCACATACATTTTAAGAGCCGAGATAGGATTTCCGCCAAAGCAGACCATGAATTCGTGATCGTGAGTCCGTGACAAATTAAACCCCCTGCCCTAGCGTAGCCTGAGACTCTGACTCACCACACAGTAACCGGCTGGGACTGTGATCGGCCACACAGTTACCAACAAGGACTGGGTGCAATCTATTTTGATACTCTTGTCCACCAGGTATGTAGCCGGTAATTCTGGCCTGTTTCATGGGGGAGGGACCTGGGGGTGGTCCACCATCCTCCACTTCTAAATCACCAGGACATCTTGGTTTAGCACTAAAAGTATGTCTACAGCCCTGTCTGGGTTGAATTCAGCTGGAGGGGGCCCCTGCTTTTTAATGTGAATCAATAGGCTCGTTCACACAATGAGAAAGTTGTATTGCTGCTGTGTAGATAGTTGCAGCCAAGCGATCTGAAATGCTGTGGAGCAGCATTCACACTGCATAGCTCTAGAACGCTACAGGTGCTGCAACCGAAGTTCTGGCGTTTTGAGGAGGGTTCCGGTGAGGGTTGCAGTCAACAATACTACAGTGGAGGGGTCTTCAGACCCGAGTTCAGCCAAAGGTAGTTTTAGGTACATTAAGCACAGCTGAACTCGGGCAAGTAGTTCTTTTCAAAAAACTGAGGGCTGTAAGTTGAGGAAACACGGTCCCATAGTGGAGCCGTGACAGTGAGCAGCGTATTGGATGGTGCTGGCTGTACATACAGCCAAGCAAACTGGTGCAAAACTCCTACTCCACTGCGCGATCCCAAGAATACAGGCATCGTAGGCACAACAGAACACAAGTGGAAAACTGCAAATTGGTGGCGTTCACATGTGCACAGGGGCACCGATCTGGGCGCTGTGCACCACCAGCACAGACTCGGAACATGCAGTGTGAACGAGCCTAATGTTTCTACAGTATCCTCTGCCAGACTTGCTCTCCAGTCAGTTTTTACCTTGTTTATAGTTGAAAAACACCTTTCTGCAATTGCATTAGACACAGGAAATACTCTCAACACATTGACAAGTTTCAACAGATTTGGATAAGAATTTTGGAAGTCACATGCCAGCTTTGACCAGATAGCAGAGGCAGAAAGATTGATGAAATTGGTTTGAGCAAAAATCTTAAACTCTTGCCATTCTGCAAGTAGCATAGTGCTGTCACACTCAGGCTGCAAAAGTGCTGAAAAGTGGTCAGCTACTGCAGTAAAGTCACTGTTGCCATACAGCTCCAGTTCCTTTCTGTCTGCAACTGCTGGCCAAAGTCTGGCATCTAACACTTTTTTGCACGCTTATAGATATTACTTTCATTAGTAAAATGGTACCTTTGTTCACAACAGTTCTCAGTGTTTGTAAATTATTTCTTAGTTTGCTGTTTAAAAGTTTTAACAACTTGGCCCCTAAAATGTGTTAATTTCACACCTTTGTATGTGACTTGAGCACATGCTCCTGAAATAAATCCGACCCATTTTTTAAAAGAATGTCCAGTTCACTGCCACCTATGGGACCACTTTGCTTAGCATGGTCAAGAGTGTTTCTCAAAGTTTCAACAGAGCTAAGTAGCTGTTGCATTTGAACTACTTTTTTTTGAAGTGCTAGTGAAAACCTGGCAAGTGGATGAAGCAGCTGTTCAAAATACAAAAGGTGTGCCACCATTTGGAATTTAGTCATAATTTGCAACACTCCCTTGGCATTGGCCTGGTCATGAGTTGGGTCTGCAGCCATAGATTCTAAATGGGCACAAATTACAGGGAATGATTTGGTAACAGCACGGGTGGCCAGAAGTTTATGCTGCACCCAACGTGTGCCATGGGCCTTCTTGGGCTTTTCAGCTGACATCTCCGTGGCATGGGTAAGGGGCCGTAACTCTGAGTCTCTTAGGACTTTTCTGATGGAGATAAAACAGCTGGGTCAGAAAGTTTGAAACATTGCTGAAATAGGTGTTATCCAAAGCATCTTTTGTGGCCAGTTCTAACCTGTGTGAGAAACAGTGAACACCAGCTAATCGCTGTATATTTTCCCTTAGAAGAGCAGCAAGACCCCGTCTTACACCCATGTTGACAGATGCCCCATCAGCCCCGAACCCAACCATGTTTTTTATATTAAGGCCAGATTCTCTAAAAATGTCTAAAAGGAGATTTTTTAATCCCTCATTTGTGCCATCTGATACAGCTTTCATTCGTAAAAACGTAACCTCCACTTGACCATTAATAGGATTTACATAAATTACATAAACCTGTTCATTTTCGATTACACCACTGTCGGTACTACCATCCATGAGCACTGAAAAATAATTTGCATTTTTGACAGTTGCCAGAAGGTATTCTTCTAGGTGCTTGCCAATACACATTGTGAGTTCTTTCCCATTGACAGCGTTAATGTATTTATTGCCCAAATGAATTCCATGGCAATTCCTTGTTCTGCTATAGTTTCAGACTTTTTAATAGGGATATCCTCTTTGGCCATCATATACAGGATCTCCATCAGGCTGCCTAGAATCGTTCTGTGCTATTTCTCTGCATTACTGAAAGCTGTCCCTGCAAACAAGTTTTAAGTCACTCCAAACCTACCCACCCCCAATTTAAACTTCCCAATTGTTGTATGGCGATGTATGTTAAGTGGTGACCTTCTACCAAATTTGAAAATATTAACAGCTTTCTTGTGCTGCTCTGTCAGAATACTTCTGGATGGTGTCAGCTTTAAGCTGGGGGCCTGTAATCCCTGCAATTAATACCACACTGAAGTGCCTCAACCCACGTAGCTCGTCTCTGTACTCGCAGCACAATTTGCAATTCTCTCTCCTAAGCTGGTCTCCGGGCTTCATTACGCCTGGGCTCCACCTCCTGATGACATCACTAGGCAGGACTTAACGTTGTGTAGCAGGGGGGAATAAGGAGCCCTCCACATCCAGTCATTGCCAGTTTACTTCCTGCCTTCTCTGAAGCAGGCAGCGTGCAGCAGAAGCCCTGCCACTTGTGGCATGGCTGAAGAGACCGTAAGTGTTTTTTTTTTTTCCTCAACCCTATTTTTGGTGATCGGCGATTCCGATTGTTATTTTAAGTGGTGGGATCAAGTCTCAGCCTTGCAAGCTGCACAGACTGGCCCCACCTCGCAACAGCACCTCGTGGCCCTTTTTCCAGCGCATCAGGCCCCGCTTTCGAGTGCAGCATCTAGCGACTGCATTTCAGCTAGCGACTCTCATTGCCACAAGCCCAGGGGTCGCCAGAGGGAACTGAAGCTTGATCTCTCTGCCGAAGAGCGGTCTGTGGAAAGCTTTAGACCGCTTGTCGTGGCTTCCCTGAATAGAGCGATTCTCGGCGCAGGAAGACAGGCGACACCTCAGCACGCCAGTCTGCTCCGAGCCTCATTGCATCTCGTTGGAAAGGCGAGAGGAGCTTTTACTATACAGCGACAGCGTGGGACAAGGTTCTACAAATCTCCTCCCATGTAAGACTAGGAGGCTTAGAGCTAAAGGGCAGTTCTCTCTGCCAGGATTCTGTTGGTGTCAAGAGCGGTGCTTAACCAGTGCTAAGGTTAGCACTTTCTGACTGGGTGGGGGAGGGATAGCATATGGTCTACAGAGCGAAGGGGCACTAACAATGGTCTCAGAAAAATCATATGGGGGAAAAATGTCAGCGCTGTAAGTCCCCACTCTTAATCACTTTTGCTGTCTCTCTCTCTGCCTTACATGTGAAAAGGCAGTGGCCGCTAGTGGGGAGGGCTCAGTGTACGCAACCTCTCTCTCATCACAGGCAAATGCTCGAGAGGTCTGACCGGATGGCTACTTCCAAGTTGGAGCGAGCACAGTCAAATGTTCCAGAGGGATCTGAACGACTGGCTGGCTCCAAGGGATCAGCAACGTCCAGAGACACCCCCACCTTAGACCCACGAATTGATTGACAGGCTGAATAGGGCCTTTATTATGGACCCTTCTTCCTTTGAATGGCAGCCTTCAGGATCACTGGACAGCAGACCCCACAAAAAGGCTAAAAGAAAATGGACCCCCTCCCCATCCTCATCTGATTTGGGGGGGGGGGGGCTATCCTATCATCACTTCCACAAGAAAAAGAAATCCAGAGAAGGGGGCAGATCGTCAGACGAGGATGGTCACCATTCCTCTCGTAGGAGGAAGAAAGGGTCTCATGCCTGAAGTGGAACTACGGGCATGTACGGGGGGGGGGGGTAGTGGACTCGTCATCAGACTCCGATGACTCCCCATCCAGAAATTTTGACCTGGAGGACCTAGACTTTTTTTCATCAAAAAAGTCATTACCGAGATTCACCTCGACCTGTCTCCTCCTGTCACCTCTCAACCAAAAGAGACATTTCGCTTGGCATCTGCCTCCAGACCAGCGACAGCCTTCCCTATATCTCCCGCCATTGAGGATCTGCTCAAAGAAGAATGGCAAGGTCCAGAACGCGCTTATCCGGTTCCCCGACGAATCTCCAAACTTATGAAGTTTGACAAGAAACAGTCCAAAAAGTGGTTAGACTGCCCCAGAATTGACCCCTTAATTTCTAACCTCACCAAGAAAACTGTCATACCAGCTGAAGGAAGGACTTCGTTAAGGGACCCAGTAGACAGAAAGGTGGACTCCTCCCTCAAAAAAGCCTTTCAAGCCTCGGCAACTTCCCTTAAGGTGGCCACAGCGAACCTATTCTCTGCCAGAGCCGCCCTATCCTGAGCATCGGATTTAGCCTTTCAATTCGTGGAAGAACCGGAAAAGAACTCCCCCATTATCCATCAGCTGCAATTAATGGGGTTGGCCTCTGCCTGTGCAGTGGATTTGTCAGAGGAGGCGGCCAGGTGTGCTGCGTGGACCATGTTTTGTCAAACCTTAGCTCGCCGCAACCTATAGCTTCGGGCATGGCAAACAGATGCCTCCTTAAATAGCCATTTGGTGAACGCACCCTATGAAGGCAACCTCCTGTTCGAATCGTCACTGAAGGAGGTGGTGAAGGAATTCCGGGAAACAGCAAAGGTGCATATGCCCCAGTCCAGGGGTCGGGCCATAGCGTGGTCTTCAGGTCCCAGGCACAATTTTTGGACAGAGGCTACAACAAGGGGCAGAACTCCAGCTTTTCAGGGAAAAGAACATGGTTCTCCCGGAACCAGTGGAATTTCAGAGAAGGCGGTTTTGTCGGAGGTGGAGGCTCCAGAGATACCAGGAATAACACCAAAAAATCACAATGAGACCATGCGGGCCCATCCTCGAGTAGGGGGCAGGCTTTCAGAGTTTTTCGAGGAATGGGCCTGGACCACGTCGGACAGATGGGTACTAGACATTATCAGCAAAGGTTACCTGATAGAGTCCAAGCCCCCATTGCCTCATGTGGTACCCTCTCCCATCTCAAACAACTCGTTGTTCAAAAGACAAGCAACATGGCAGGCTATTACTGACCTTCTGCTAGAAGGGGCTATCGAATTGGTTCCCCCCCCCAAGAGATCAATCGGGGGGGGGGGTATACTCCCTATTTTTCCTTGTACCCAAACGTACAGGAGGTCACAGACCTCAAATTCCTAAATCTTTTTGTGCGTAGCAGGCCATTCAAGATGGAAACTCTCATCAATTGTCAAGGAAGTGCTGCAAGGAGATTTTCTGGCATCCATCGACTTGCAGAATGCCTACCTCCATATTCCTATTCACAGCCTGCACAGGCAATATCTGAGATTCAAGGTAGGGAACCATCACTTCCAATTCAGAACTCTTCCTTTTGGCCTTTCATCAGCCCCAAGAACCTTCTCGAAGGTGTTAGTAGCAATGGTAGCTCACCTTCGGAACTAGAGGGATCCAGCTGTTCCCTTTTCTGGACGATATCCTCATCAAAGCTCCGCAGCTAAACCAAGCGGTGCAGGCAGTGACAGATGTGGTCCAGTGTCTCAAGGCACATGGTTTTGTCATTAACTGGAAGAAGAGTTCCCTAATACCGAGCCAGACCTTGAACCACTTGGGTGCAGTTTTCAGCACGCGGGACAACAAGGTGTTCCCCCAGAGTCAAAATTCAGGGACCTGATGGAGCTAATCAACAAATTCCAAAGCTCCGCTCATCTGCCGGCACAGTTCTTTATGCTGCTGATCAGGACACTGGTGTCACTGGCAGATTCAGTCCCATGGGCTCTAGTGCACATGTGTCCAATTCAAGCTCATCTGCTCAAGTTGTGGTCTCAGTCCAGGCACAGTCAGCACCAGCTCATCCCAGTTCCTCAGCAGATAAAAACCTCTCTCGCCTGGTGGTCTCGGAGGGAAAATGTGATGAGGGGTTGAAAGCTAGGCCATCCGCTCCAAACAAGAATCGCAACAGATGCAAGCCTCGGGGGTGGGGGGTTGGGGACTCACCTGGACCGGATGTCGGCCCAGGGCAAGTGGTCCCTGATGGAATCAAGGCACAGCATAAACATCCTAGAGATGAGGGCAGTTCGGCTAGCCCTGATACACTTCCGTCAACATGTGCGCAACCGGGATGTGTTGATTCTGACAGACCATCGAACAGCTATGGCCTACATCAACCATTAGGGCACCACAAAAAGTTCAAGAATGCTTCGGGAGTCTCTTCTCCTCTTCCAGTGGGCAGAAAAATACCTGGCGAGTATAAGGGCCGTGTACATACCGGGACAGGAAAATATCACAGCCGACTGGTTAAGCCGCCAAGACATCCTCCTGGGAGAATGGGAGCTGAAGGAGTCTGTATTCCAACTCCTAACAGAGAAGTGGGGAAAACCACAGGTAGATCTGTTTGCACTTCGACAAAATGCCAAGACGCAGCAGTTCTGCTCCCTGGCAAGAGACAATCTAGCACTAGCTCAGGACACCACCTCCCTAAACTGGGGTTGCCTCGGCCTCCTGTATGCTTTTCCCCCAATTCCGCTGTTATCCAGGATCCTACACAAGGTGGCCAGGGACAGGGCGGAGATGATTCTAGTCTGCCCCAGGTGGCCTCGCTGCCCTTGGTTCCCACTACTCATTCAGCTGTCAGAGGCATCACCCTTTATTTTCCAGCTCAGCTCAGACCTCCTTCATCAGGGTCCGGTGCTGCACCAGAGTCTGAGCAATCTGTCCCTCTTGGCTTGGAGATTGAGCGGGAAACTTTCAAAGAGTTAGGCTATACCACTCCAGTCATTGAAATGATGGTAAACTCGAGGCGCCCATTCTCCTCTAAAGTATATTATAAAATCTGGAGAAAATTCTTGTTCTGGCTCTAATCTAAAGCTATACAGGATCATCCAATGTCCCTCCCTGTCCTTTTGCAGTTTCTTCAGGAGGGTTTTGACAAAGGCCTGCAGCCAGCCACCTTACGCGTTCAAGTTTTCTGCATTAGGGGCACTCTTGTTGGCAGACTCGGGAGACACTCTGGGGTCTTTCCCTCATGTCAGGAGGTTTCTAAGAGCAGCAACGTTAAAATGCCCCCCAATTAAGACAACCGTCCCACCTTGGAGACTTAATCTGGTTCTCAAGGCCCTAACAAAGGCACCCTCCGAGCCTCTGAAAGAGGCTTCTATCATGCATCTCACAATGAAGTTGGTCTTCCTGGTAGCTATTACATCAGCCAGGAGAATCCGCGAACTGAGGGCGCTATCAACCAAAGAGCCCTACACTGTTTTTCATCAGGACTTTGTGGTACTCCGGACAGATCCAGGGTTTTTACCGAAGGTTGTCTCCCTTCCACTGTAACCAGGAGCTAGTCCTTCTTCCTTCTGTCCTCACCCGGAAAACCAAAAGGAAGGAGAATTTCATACTCTAGGTCCGAGAAGAGCACTCAAATTATATATTAAGAAGGTGGACGCAATTCGCAAAATATCAAGCTTGTTCGTTTTAACTGCAGGCCAAAATGTGGGTAAAAAGGCTTCAAAAGACTTTATAGCTAGATGGATTAGATCAGTAATCACTATGGCATATGATCAGGCGGGAGTAGTCCTGCCTGGTCCAGTGAGAGCTTATTCCACCAGGGCTATGGCCACTTCATGGATGAACTTCAGAGAAGCATCCCCAGCAGACTTATGCAGAACGGCCACTTGGTCATCCATTCACACATTTACAAAGTTCTGCAAACTGGATGTGATGTCCTTAGCGGATGCTTCCTTTGGCTGCTGAGTGCTCCAGGTGGTGGTGGACCCATAAGAGCAATGGACAGTCTTCCCATCCGACACTCTAGGGATGCACTGCTTTTGGATATCCCCAGGTGTAATGAAGCCTGGAGACCAGCTTAGCAGAGAGAAATCGAAATTTGGGTACCTGTAAATTTTCTTTCTCTGGCTGGTCTCCGGACTTCGGATTCCCTCCCAGAATGTATATAGTTGACTGGCTTCAGGGCCACTTAGACTATAGTTCCCCCACTGCTTAACCCCTGCGATGGGACCAGGGAGGAGAGCACCGGCTTTCTCTCTTCTCTTCTCCCCCCACCCTCCAAGCAGAAGTGTAGAAGCTGGGTGTGCCACATGGACGCGGGGCCATCATGGAGCCTGCCAGCTCCCTTTTTCCTCCGGACCCCCCTCCCCTGCTGATGTAGGGACGTCAGTACATGTCTCCTGACCTGTGCTGCCCTCCAGTTACTACCAGAGGACAGTCAATGAGCAGGACGACAAGCTGTCTTCCCCCATCCCCTCCCCGAGAGAGGAGGGCAGTCCTCTGGATACTCAATCCTTTCTCGCCCCTGCCGACCCCCGGTGCCTCGGGCTCGTTCCCAGCCCGGTTTGCTGGCATGGCGCGAGGTGCAGCTGCCAATCTTATCCTTGCAGTTTCACTGCCACAGCCCTGAATGCCGGCAGTTGCTCCCAGTAGTGCTTTCCGATATCAAGTGATTTTTGGTCCTTTAATGGCACATGCCAACTTTCATTCATTCAAATTGCTTGAATGGTTGCAAAGTTTTTAAAGTGCAGAATTTTCCGTTTAACAAGTGAAGATTTGACCCAAACTATATGGGCATGACTGTGCATGTATATAGTGCTTGTGATGTTGAAATGTGTGACTAACTTTTGGCTTCTACGGTCACAGTATTTGTTTGGGAGTGGTTTCTGAGATTTACTGCTACTTCTGTTCTGGTTATTGAGCCCCCCCCCCCCCAATAGCTTTACATAATTGCCAGCACGTAATGAAAATGCTTGCTGTACAGTTCTTTGGATTTTACATTTTCTTGGGCTTTTGTTCTTCAAAAAAGTAAAAACAAAATTGAATATTCTGCAGTTTTTATTTCTTTGCTGGTTTTATTTAAAATAAAATCTGGAAGGTATCTATAAATGAAACACCACTCATTTTGTAGATATTTTTGTACTGAGCAACTTCGGTGCTGTCAGTACCATGTTGAAGTTATTCACATTTGCTCGTGTAAGTCTTTTTTTGTGTTGATTCTGCTTCACTGACTTCAGTGCTGCACTTGAATATTGTGATGTCCTCAGAATTACGAAAGCTGCACTCTAGTTTGGTAAGGATTTTGACATACCCTACTCTGCAAGATAATGTCTTGCTATGTTCAGTTAAGAACACTTTTTTTTATTTTATCGTCACACATATGTTGTACAGATAATACGCATGTGCGGCAGCCCCCCGAGTGGGGGTTGAAATAAGGTGCTAAAAATATTTTAGCTAGTGACATCAGTGACAGCAGCATATCAAAATATTATCACAATGGATATTTTTTAAGGATCTTATCTGTGTCAGTCTTCACCATTGATCACAGTTGGATACTTGGCTGGAAGTCAGGACTCCACGGAGCCTTTTTTTTTTTTTTCTGTTGTGCATGGGAGTCGGCCTTGGCGATGGCACCATCCTCGAGGCCAACGTACAGTGGCGCTTTCTGAGGTTGGTAGTCAGTTCTTCGTCTCCCGCCGTAGAGGTCGGACCTTGTGAAGAGCTTGAGAGAAACTGCGCCATAGCTTGCAGCCTAGTTCGTTCGGCTTACTTGCGGTAGAAAGTCTGTCTGTACTATTAGCCACATCTGTGCTCGACGCCGCTGACTGGTAAGACTGTTCCTTTTATTCTGTTTTTATTCCGAGGCGTCTAGTACTGATTTTTGGTTTTTCCAGTAGATCAAGTCTGGTTCTGGGGCAAAAGTCATCTAAGATGGGGCTGCCCCCTATGCATCGGTGCCTCTGTGGCTGTCGTTACTCCATCACGGACCTTCATGATCGGTGTCTCTGCTGTCTTGGCCCATCTCATGACATGGATAACTGCAATGCCTGCTTCTCCATGGACTGCTGTGTCATCGAGTTGCGTGCGTTAAAAGTAGGGTGTGCGCCGCCAACTTTCGGGGGATGGGCGTGCAGTCGAAAGGCCAAGGCACGGATGCTTGACCCTGCTCCGTGTCCCCTCCCAGTTCTGTACGGACCGTGGAGGAGGGGGTCCTCCGCCTCTCTTAGCCTTGCTGTGGTGATGGCTCCTTCCACGGTGTAGGAGGCCCAGTCCGGCCTTCTGGGGGTTGGGTGGGAGTCACCACCCCGGCAGTTGCCTCCTTGGGGGCGAGGGCTCCTCCGGTGTCGCACCCCGGGACCTACAGGTCTGGGCCGGCACCTTCCTCAACGCTGTCCGCTGGTGCCGTTTTGGGGTTCAGAGTCAGTTTCGGTGCCGGGGCCCTGGGCGGTGCCATGGTCGGTACTAGGCCATCTCTTGTCACCATTTTTGCTGTTGATGCCGCTCGTGGTGCCAGTGATGGGAGCGGCATAGCGGGAGGTACACCTGTGGTTTCTGGAGCAGTTTCTGATCTTGGCGCTGTGACTGGGGACGATGCAGTCTCCAGCTCGGCGCCGGGGAGGGGGACAGTGCCGTGGTCGGTGCTGTTCGTGGGGAAGGGGACGGTACCAACAGAGGTGCCGTGCCTGGGATTGGTGGCTCTGGGACGGGCAGGGGTCAGAGGGTGGTCTGGCATTGGACCTTGGTTTCCATCTACTTGGAGGAGGATTCCGGGTCAGATTCAGACTGGCTCCCAGACTCCTCGGAGTAGTCTGACCCCTCAATGGTTACCTCTTTGGCTACCACTTGGCCTCCCTCTGGGGGGGGCGGGCAACTCCTGATTCTAGGGTCTGTGACACTGACCAGCCGACAGTGGTCAGGTGGCGCTGCTGCTGCGCAGCCTGGAGTCGGGGCGGGTGGTCTGTTCCTTCAGCTGGGACACCTCCATCTTTGGAGTGCCTGGCAGTCCGTATTTGGGAGAGCCCGGAGCACCTTTGGAAGGAGAGGGTGCTGCACCCTGTGTGGTCTCCTTGGAGCCCACTTGGAGTTGCCAGTTGCCTAGGCTGGTGGTTACGAGGCAGAGGGCTCTCTTGGAGTCTGAAGGGTCGAGGGGCATGAGTTCTGTGCGGTGGCCTCTCCCTGAGATGCACCCGGATTTGGGGAGGAGCCGTAATGTGGATCCTCTCCTTCCCCCTTCTCGCTCCTCAAGAGGGGCCTCTTCTTTGGAGGCCAGGGACCGTTCTTCTGGACTCTCACCGTCCCAGTCACCTCACATGGGGATTCTTCCTTGGGGCATGGTCTTAGCAGTTCCAGTGAGGTTGATCAGCTGTTGACTGCTGGGCTTTTCGGTCTCCTTCCCAGTTGGGAACATCCGCTAGGCCCTCTTGTCTGGGCAGAGGACGTTTCTCCTCTTTGAAGGATTTGGCCCCTATTACTCTGTCTGCATCCTCCTCTCTCCCTGGTGTTGTCTGTCCTAAGGGACCTTTGACCTGGGAGCAGTTCAGGGGGTTGGCTGCTCATTTTCCAACATATGTCGGGGCCATTGACAAGAGGGTGTTCCACCCTCCTCCTGAGCAGCCACCCCCTAAATTTCCAGACTCGTCAGTTTCCTCATCTCCCTTTCTCGTCGGAGGAGGATCCACATTTCCCCTGCAGCTGAACTTTCTTTATCAGTGCTTCCTCGCGAGGATGATGTATGATCTTCGGATCACCCCTGGCTCAGAAAGCAATACGGGGCATTTGACGCATGCTTTTTTAGGTGAGTTCAGTGCGGCCAACCTGGTGGTTCCCGCCTGCTTGTCCCCTTTCCGGAAGTATCACTGCGTTTCTGGCAGCGTTCCTTTTCCAGTGTTCCAGCCCCAAGGGAATTGCGCCAGAGGTATTGCGCTCCTCCAGAATCTCCAGGTCGCATGCCTCACCCACTTTTGGGGTTGATGCAGTTGGACACTCCTCCTGGGCTTCACGCCATTCACCGTGACCAGCCCCTAGATTCAGACTCTTCAGATTTTGATTTCTGGGGTAGGAGGATTTTCTACTTGGCACAGATCTTGTTATCCATTGCATCTCATTAGGCCCACGATGCATCTTATGACAGGTTCTTGTGGTCCAGGCTAGGTCACACCTAGCCTCTGTACCTGATACAGAGGCAACCAGACAGACCATTGCACTCTCTGTTTAGGGCCTGGAGCTTGCAAAGCACCACACGAAGGTATCCTATGGCACAAACACGGTAGCTTCCAGAGTCGTAGGGACAGTGATCTGCATTAGGCGGACGGCATGGCTTTGTCTTTCCTGGTTGTCACTCGTGGCTTGGCGTAGGGTGGTTTCCTTCGCCTACTGGAGAACCCACCTTTTTTCCCGTAGAGTGAGATGGCAGCTGTTGGGGCGCCTTCCTTCCCCTTCTGGCGGATCCCGTCTCACTCGGGCTTCACCAGGCCTGCGAGGGGTTCTCCCCTCTAGTGTATCCCCCCACTGGGGGCTAAGGGGCTCAGTCCCTTAGGGTCCTATCTAGCCCCCCCTTGGGGGGGGGGGCTCGGTACTCACCCAACTGTGATGAATAGTGAAGATGAACACAGATAAAATATGAAAATTATGTACCTACCATAATTCTTGATCTTTCTGTGCATCTTCATTCATCACAAAAGCCCGACCACCATCCCTCTGGTGCCTCAGTCTCTGGGTTCCCTACTCCCTCTGTGTGTGTCTCTCCTTCCCTCTCCCTTTGGCCAGGGATGGGGGGACCCTGGAGACACAGGGGACCTCAACTTCCACAGCTTAGGGGGTGGGGAGGCTTCTCCTTTATTGCCTTGTGGCCCTCCCAGCCCTTTTTGGGGTGGTGGGGATGGAGCCCCCTTTCCCCTCCCTTTTTCCTTTGTCCTTCGGGACTAATCCCAATTCTTTTGATTTTTTGGGGGGAGGTTCTTCATAGTATCATACTAAACACCAGCAGAGTAGGCCTATTGGTCTATCAAGTCTGCTGATGCTTCAGCACCCTGATTGGGTACCGTAGCCCTCTATCTGTCTTCTTTCACTGTTACTCCATCCCCCAGTCCTGCCCCCCCCCCGGCAAACCGGCCTCTGCTTCACCCCTTGCCTATACCTGTCCCACCCTCTCTTGAATGCCTTCACTGTAGCTGCCTGTACCAGCTCCATAGTACCAGCTACCCAGGCAACAGGTTCCACGGTTTCATCTCTTTCTCTCTCTCTCTCTGTGTGTGTCTCTCTCTCTCTCTGAAATACCTCCTCCTCCTCCCCTCCAATCCTACCACCCTTAATCTTCCAGCTGTGTCCTCTGGTGATTCCATTCTCCTTCAGTCGAAAAATCCTATCTTGGCTTACCTTATGTACTCCCCTGAGATACTTGAAGACTTCAGTCATGTCCTCCCTGGTCCCTCTTCTCCTCCAGCGAGAACAGGTTGAGCCGCCCTAGTTGTTCCTCATACGTCATATCCCCCAGGCCCAGGATCGTTCTGGTTGCTCTCCTCTGAGCCCTTTGCAGGAGTTGGATGTCCCTCCTTGGGTGCGGCCTCCAGAACTGCACACAGTACTCAAGATGTGGTCTAACCAGGCTGTTGTACAGTGGCAAAATCACCTCCCTGTTCCTTGAGGTAATCCCCCTAGCGATGCATCCTATTTGCCCTGACCACAGCCCTCCTGCACTGCTCCAGTTTCCTCCAAGAAACCTCCCAGCCTTTCCTTAAGTATGTTCACCATTACCTTCCCCACCACCAGCGTCAAACTGACGGGTCTGTAGTTTCCTGGCTCTTCTCTCGAGCCCCCTTTTATGGATGGGCAAAACATGTGCCTGCTTCCAATCCCTTGGCACCCTCCCTGTTTGGAGCAACAAGTTAGAGATCCGCCAATGGCACAGCCAAAACATGCACCAACTCCCTCAGTACTCTGGGATGACTAGCATCAGGCCCCGGAGATTTATCCTTTTTTTCTTCCGAAGTTTCTCCCACCTTTTTCCTTTGGATAGGGGAGAGGACATGTCTCGACTCCTGGACCCCCCTCAATTTATCCTTCTTCCTTGCGACTAATTCCTTTGGGATAGTCTTCCTCTGCCAGGAGTTCTCAAACCTTGCGAGTAAACATCGCTTGCCTTGCCAGGTTTTTTCTTAAACTGTACTCCTCTGGGCAGATGGTCTGACTTAGTTCAGGGTCTAACTTGGGGGGTCCAGACCGCAGGGTTGGTGGACACTGCCCTTCCCCCTACAAATATTTTTACCTCTCCTTCCTACCGTCTTGTCTCTCCCAGAGACTGGGGCCCCTCCCAATCTCAGTTCCCTTTTTCTCCTTCATTCTGTCCTCTGTCGCGTATGCCTCCTTTTATTTTGTATATCCTTTCCTTTTATCTGTCCCTTGGACCCTCTAGTCCCATTCCTCCCTCCCTCCTCCCTTATTAATCACTCTCGGAGACTCAGAATGGCGAGGGGTGGCGCCGGCGACAGTTGACCAACCCGTGAGCGCCACATAGTATGTCGGCCTCGAGGGTAGCGACGTCACTGCGTCGGCTCTGCCCCTGCAAAAAAAAAACAAACTCCCGCGGGGTCCTGACTTCGAGCCAGGTACCCAACTGTGGTGAATGGTGAAGATGCACAGGAAGATCAAGAATTATGGTAGTACGTAATTGTCATTTACTGTCATCATGGAATACTGAACCAATCTGAGAGGACACTTCACAGTGCTGATGACATCACAATGCCTAGTGTAACACTGAAGCCAGCTGTACTGCAAAATCTTTAAGCAAACTGTAGATTTAAAGGTTATAATTTGTAAACTGATTTCCCCCCATAAAAAAGGTCTTCATTTATTTCCCTGTATGCATGTGACTAATATGTCAGTTCAAAGTACCTGCAGTAAACAATTACTGCTATATATCTACACTAGTCAAACAATTAGAAGTATACACCTGCACTACATTAAACCCTGTGGGACACCACTAATAACACAGCATATTATTAGGAAGCTGGCCAAACCAATTAAGAAGCTGTAAAAGAACCTGGGGGAAAAAGACACTTGCACAAAACTCTCCCAAACCTCGAAATCCCCCAAACTCCTACCCGTGGATTAAAACTAACTACTTCGACCACTAGTCAGCAGGTCTGATGACTGGAAAAATCCACTGGCCTGACAGGATTTTCACTGGCCCGGCACAAAAATGAGAAATTCAGTTAAAAATAAATTATTGCAGTACATCAACATAGCATAGTGCAGCACCTGTTAAATCTTTGCTGACTAAATACAATGCCAGTTGGTTCCACAGTCACTGTGCTGGTATGACACTTCATTAGTACCAGCATTCATACCTGCAACATTGCACTACTGATTAACTCTCGGGTTCGAATGCAAAATCAGATGCCAGTTGGATTAAGTGTCACTTGACGTGCATTGCAAGATTTCTGCTTTTTAACCAATTAGGAGTGCTGCACTGCGGGTATGAGATCTCTGGCACTCAATGTCTGTTAAGTACCCTGGCACAGTCCAGTGACAAAAAAAAAAGCATCCTCACACAATATTGGAATTGGCAACAAAGATTATGCAGTGACAGAGCAATAATAAATATGCACAACCAGTAGCAGCACCAAGTTCTGGTCACTCTGACTGCCAGACAGTCTGCTCGCTGTAATGACAACCCAGTGATCTGCTGAGCTGTATTTTCAATTATGCAGCACACACGCCATACAGCTGAAGAACAACATAGAGCATGCAGTAAATAAAGGGAGCAGCAAGCTGCAGACTCTCACTACTCAGCCTGTTTCGCTGACCAGCCATCTCCTGTGGGTCTTTTCCATGGTGGTATCCTGAAAGGAGGGACTCACGGCAGCATGAGGGAAATCTTGAGGACAGCAGCAGCATCAATAATTTCTGAAGCAAGCTTACTAGTGAAGGGAACAAGCAGACTGTCACTACTTTCTGTCACAAACCCACTCAGCAGGTCAGCCCTCTACTCCCAAAGTGCCAACCTCCGGGCGCAGTCTTGTGAACAGTTAACAGAAATGGGGTAACCCTCCTGTCTGTTTTGTGGGTTCGAATCAACCTTTGGTCTCAGTTCTGGAGGGATTCAAACTGTGAACCTCTTGTTAGTGTACCCAGTGCACAGGCTCAGATAATTCTGTCTTCGGGGAGCCAGATATCTTTGCCCACGGGCACCCAACCAGATGTACAGAAATGAACCCTTGAACTCTAATAAAGACTTCAGATTAATCTTACCTTTTCCAGTTTGGTATCACCATTCAAGCTTATGCACAGTGTCTGTTTTAATCATATATATTTCACTTGTTTAAAGGAAGAAATTAAAAGGCAGACCAAGTAGGATCTAAAATAGATTAAAAAAAAAAAATATGTAAAACTTAAAATTCAGAATCGTATCACAAAACATGACATCTTTTAAAAGAACAAGGTTTTAACAGTGCAATTCCTACTACAGTACTTAGATTGTGTCTCTCTCTACCTGTATACTTGCTTAAAGTGCTCAGAGATGTAGATAAAAGCCTCTGAAGGAAAACGGAATACTTGTTTAAAAGCTGGCTTTGCCCACCTCTTTGCGTGAGGTCACCTAGCTCCTCCTCTGGTTGTGAAAAATCATACACTCAGGATATTTTAACATATTAGAAGGTAAGACAATTACGGTTACATCAGCAGAAACTCCTTTCCCCATGTGACTTTGCCAATCAAGTCTGTAAATTTTATTTCATCTATAAGCAGTATTCTCTCTCACACAGACATCAAAGCATTTATGACTTTGCACCAGTGTCACACAATCCTGCACTCTTCTCCAAAATGCCATAAAAGTTTGATTTCCCTCTTAGCAACTACAGCTATAATTAACTTAGATAAATAGGAGATCCTTGATTAAGGCATATTCTACTCTGTAACTAGCTTCTGGCTTTCCAGGTAACACCTTGTATCTATAACGTGTGTGTGTGTGTCATACTCACATGCTGTTTCAGCGGTTCTCATGAGACAGTCCATAACACACTTTTATATTACAAAAAAATGATACAGTGATCAGAACCAGCTGTCCAAGTATCACACTCTCTGGGTGATTCGTGGTGACCAGTAAGCCAGGTTGCAGCTCTGCATAAGGTCAATACAGCTATTATTAATTATGTGAGGATACTGGGAGGCATGACTGGGACAGACGGCTCTGATGAGCAAGTGACAGACTAGCAAGATGCAAGGTATTATTAATTTGCTGCTAACTCAGATGTAGCAACATCTCTCATAGCAAATAAAATACCCTGCCTATGCTGGTCTGTCAGGTGCTCATCAGAGCTGTCTGTCCCTGTCATGCCTTCCAGTATCCTCACACAATCATTAGTAATAGCTGTATTGACCTTATGCAGAGCTGCAACACAGCCTGGCTTACTGGTTGTCACCCAGAGTAGTGAGCCTGCTTTTTCCCTTCACTAGCTTGATTCAGAAATCTACTGCTGTTGTCCTGATTTTCCTCTCGCTTTTCTGTGAGTCCCTGTCTTAGGACAGCAGCATGGAAGAGTCCCAGAGAAGATTTACACATCTCCCACACAGACTCTGGGAGGAAGAAAAAATTGTAGCAGCACATCTGAACTTTTTATTAATTCCCCTGATCGGCCTTCTCACTGCTGTGCTTGCTAGCTGCCCAATAGCATCCCCAGCAGTTAGTGGTACCACTTGTGTTTTTTTTTTTTTTTCAGCGATAACTCACAATACACCAGACAAAAAAGACACTCACGATCGGTGATCTGATGTTCTGAGCCTTCCAATTCTGTGAGCAGCAGTAGCATGTCTTCCCCACCGGCCCTCTCAGTACTTACCTACCAGGCATTTGGTCTCAGACATTGGTTTTTTCTTGGGTCAGTGCTCCTCTCCAGGTCACCAACACTGGACACTCCCTCTTGACTCCCGGACTCGTGAAATGTTGGCAGCTACATGGATGTGATTGCAGAACTGAACAGTCATGGCACTCCACGACATGCCACTGACACACTTCCGATTTGTACAGATGGCGCTGGCAGGAAATGGAGTTCCTTCGTGAAGGACTGACTTCTCTGCAAAAGATCCTCTTCTTGTGCGGTTTCATCATTGGGAGCTCACATCGGTGGTCTTTCGGCAATCTCTGGAGGCACTCCATAGCGGTGACTAGTGGCAGTCGGGGAAAACAGCAGCAAGATTTTATAAAATAGCAAGGCGCATGGCGGGTTCTCAACTGGAGCACACTCACCCACCCGAAGTAAAATCCACCCACATTTGGCAGGTGGGTGCCAATTTGTTACCCTGCTACCTGCAGTCACTACAAACCATTCGCTCCTTGCTGCAAGAGACTTTCAGGTCAAGTGTGTGATCTCCATAACAATAATCAGCCTAATGTATTCAACAAACAATGGGTAAGGGTGGAACACTCAGAAGTACAGTATACCCATCTCCGAGGCTTATTAGGGCAATAAAGCCAGTCACCCTTCGTGTTCGTGGCCTTGTAGCCCAATTAATGATAAGCTCAGACCCTAAGCTCCTCATCTTGCTGCCCCACTAATCACCATCCCTGTTACGATGCTCAACAAATCTATCTAGGAGGGGAAAGTCCCCTCTGCATGGAAAGTAGCCTTAGTTACTCCAGTTTACAAAGGCAGAGCGCAACAGCTGGGTGAGAATTACCAGCCTATGTCTGTTTGCAGCTTAAGCAAAATACATGAACGACTGGTCTATAACCAGTTCATTAATTTACATAGAATGGCATGACCTGCTCACTGCTAACCAGCATTGTTTCTGGTAGAACCATGGGACAGACACTGCCCTGGTCCAGCTGACTACCGATATTCTAGAGTCATTAGATAAAGGTCACATGGCGGGAGCTATTTTTATAGACTGGACCATTGACTTGGTGGACCACCAACAAATACTTATAAAATTTAAGAGCATCTGACCTAGACAACCTCTTGTCTACTATGGTTCTCAGACTACCTTACAACCCGGTCTCGGGTCATGAAATGGAAAGACAAACTGTCAAACAAATGTCCCATAATGCACTGGTCCCTTAAGGGTAAATTCTGGGCCCCTTACTTTTTTCAGTACATAAATGAAATGCCAAAGAACTGTGGCATTGCTAAAGTACTGCTGTACGCAGATGCAATGATGTACCGCAGTTCCAAGGAAGTCAAAGAATTGAACAGTTTGCTTAACAAAGACATCCACCTACTCGAGGCTTCATTCCTACAAAACATAATGGTCAGCAGTAGCAAAAAGACCAAGGCCATACTTTTTGGACCAAAAAAATCTTGGTTCCCAGAGGTAGCACTTGCTCACGCCCATCCTGTCAGACGGCACCAGACTCTGGGTTGTACAGTGCCTTCATAAAGTATTCACCCCCCCCCCCTTGGATTTTGTCACATTTTGTGATGTTGCAAACTCAAATTAAAATACATTTATATGGGATTTTTTTGTCGTATCTACACAAATTATTCTATAATGTCAAAGTGGAATGAAACTTCTGGAATTTTTTTTGTACATGTAATTTAAAATAACCTGAAATGTCTTGATTTGATAAGTATTCACCCCCTTTGCTATGACACTCCAAATTGAGCTCAGGTGCATCCAATTTCCTTGTGAGATCACTCTAAAACTTGAATGGAGTCCACCTGTGGTCAGTTCAAATGGCTGACATGTTTTCAGAGGAAGTACACCTATCTATATAAGGTCCCACTGTTGACGGTGCATGTCAGAGCAGAAACTCTACCATGAAGACCAAGGAGCTGTCCGTAGAACTCCGTGATAGAATTGTGAGGAGGCATAGATCTGGGGAGGGGTATAAAAACATTTCTAGGGTGTTGAAAGTTCCCAGGAGCACAGTCAAGTCCATCATTAGGAAATGGAAAGATTATGGAACCACCCAGACTCTTCCTAGAGCAGGCCATCCTCCCAAACTGAGCAACCGGGCAAGAAGGACCTTGGTCAGGGAAGTGCCTAAGAACCCAATGACCACCCTGACAGAACTACAGAGTTCCATGGCTGAGATGGGAGAACCTGTCCAGAGGACAACAATCTCTGCAGCACTTCACAGATATAGCCTCTATGGGAGAGTGGCTAGACAGAAGCCACTCCTGAGAAAAGACCACATAATAGCATGCCTGGAGTTTGCAAGAAGGCACGTGGCAGACTCCGAGACCATGTGGCAAAAGATTCTCAGGTCTGATGAAACAAAAATTGAACTCTTTGGCCTGAATGCAAAGTGCTATGCATGGCGCAAACCGAACACAGCTCATCACCCGTGTAACACCATCCCTACCATGAAGCATGGTGGTGGCAGCATCATGTTATGGGGATGCTTTTCAGAGGCAGGGACTGGGGCGCTTGTCAGGATAGAGGGAACAATGAATGGAGCCAAATACAGGCACATTCTTGAGGAGAACCTGCGTCAGTCTACAATACACCTTAGACTGGGGTGAAGATTTACGTTCCAACAGGACAACGACCCCAAGCATACAGCCAAAGCAACACTGGAGTGGCTTCAGAACAAGAAGGTAAATGTCCTTGAGTGACCCAGCCAAAGCCCAGACTTGAATCCCATTGAGAATCTGTGAAAAGACTTAAAGATTGCGATTCACCGACGCTCCCCATCCAACTTGACAGAGCTTGAGCAAATCTGCAAGGAAGAATGGGTGAAAATCCCCAAATCTAGATGTGCAAAGCTGATACAGACATACTCAAGAAGACTCAAAGCTGTAATTGCTGCCAAAGGCGCTTCTACAAAGTATTGACTCTGGGTGAATACTTAAGTAAACAGGATATTTCAGTTTTTAATGTTTCATACATTTTTGTTACACAATAAAAATATTTTTGCCCCTTTAAATTGTTGAATATGCTGTGTGAATCAAGGGGGGAAAATCATTTCAATGCATTAAAAATTCTGGTAGTAACACAACAAAATGTGACAAAATCCGAGGGGGGGTGAATACTTTCTGAAGGCATTGTAGACTCCACTAAATACCTCGGCGTCATCTTGGATTAGGACCTCCCACTATATATGCAAGCCGAACACCTTACTAACTCGCTTCCTCAAAACATAGGTCTTCTATATCGTCTAAGCCTCTGCCTCACCAGGGAGTCACGTTTACCCAACTCTGTCCTGCTACCCACACTGCCCTATGGCTCCCTGTCCTTCACTCCCTAAGGTACTCTGAAACAGGTAAACTTAAAACTTTGTACCTCTGTAAGGGTGTTTTTTGCAGCTGGGGCTTCCCCCAAGGAACATCACTGCAACGGACTCAACTACCTAAACTGGCCCACCCTCAAAGGATGACTGAAATACTCCTTCCTATGCCTTGCTTTCAAGCTGCTGAGCAACAAAGCCCTGCCAAGCCTCAGGAATATTCTTGCTACCAAACCAGAAAGGAGACCCCTCGGATCCTCTGGCCACCCTCTCCTCCAGGTTCCTAAACTCAAGACATAAGCAGGCGGCAGGTCCTTTGCGAACTCTGTCCCAGTCATTTTCGGTAAGTCTCCTCCGTTAGCAGCTTCAAGGAGAGTCTAAAACTCCTACTAGAGCAAAGCACTTGAAACTATTACCATTCCCAGCTCCCCCTCAGGTGTGTGTGTGTGTGTGTTTGTGTGTGTGTGTGTGTGTGTGTGTACGTGCAGCGTACGCATGCATACTTGCATGGATGATGCACGTATCTTATGCTGTGTGCAGATGAGAACTGGATTGCTTATAGTTTGGTTTGATTGAATGCATTCATGGACGTCTCCTGCTTCCTTTATGTTAAAGGGCTCTTTTTATGATTTTCATTTTGAGGGTGAGGGACTCCTGGAAGGAGAAGAACAAAATTGTTATTCCATGGGAGAAGTTTGAGAGCATTTGTAAAAGGAGGATTTTTCAGGGGCTTTTCCCCACGTGGTAAACAGCATGCCTCTGGGGGACGTATATTGGGAAAACGTCTACGCCCATTGCTTGCTGAGTGTGTAAAAAGGACGTGGGTACCCTGTGTCCCTGAGAGCTCTGCGGTTACCATTAACAGTATTTAACATGACTACTACATCAAGATGGACCCAGTGTGTCAGGGCAGCCTCTTTCTACATGTGAAGTGGCCAGTGTTTGTCTTGTATGTTGGCAGTTGTGTGGTGTTGAGGACATTGTTTCTTGTGTTTCTACAACTTTTACTCTTTAGTACGTGGCTTTAGTTTGTGGATTAACTACAAGTGCTTTGCATTAGGGAAAATGTAAATTGGCCTTTTTTATAAAGCATTGTAGTGCTGGCAGTAGAGAGACTTTTTTTATGGTGGACCAGCAGGACGCTGAGATGCTCGATAGGGGTTGGTGAACTCACTTGTTAAGGTCATTGCAACCTCAACCATGTCTCATTCACTGAAATTTAGTCTAATTTCTGACGATTTTCTTGAAACTCTTGTATCACTGCCTCCTGGTGGCCTAGTAGAGTAGCAGTGCCTCAAAGTTCTTATTTTTATTTTTTTATTTTGCGTTAACTGTTTTACTCCCCTTCCCTAGCTCTGGTGACCCCCCAGCTACCTCCACCAACCTCCTTCTCTAGCTTCTCCTTCTGCCTCACATCGCAGCCATTCCCCAGTATATCCCAGACATAACCCTTTGCCAGGTGGGTCCCCCTCCTCTGAGGGGAAAGGCATTGGGGGGGCAATCCCCAGCGCACTCATGCTGGGGCCCAGGGATGCTGCTGAGGACTAGGAGGCTCCCTGGAGGCGTCGGGAGCCGCAGAGATGTCGTCTGGCAGACACTGAGCTGCTTTTTCTGCTTCCCACAATGTGATGTTTCAGCAGCGCTTCCCAGTCTACACTAGGAACCACTGTTGAGCAAGCCGCCCACTCTCTTCTTCTCTCCCCGCCCCAACTACAGGACAGGAGAGCTGTCCTCCGGATGCTCAGTCCTCTTCTCCCCCTGTCGACTCGGTTTATTTTTATTGATACCTGGAAAAGCTTTGAGCATGTGCTTATTTATTTATTTTTTAAAGGTTCCACGTCAGTAATGGTTACAGTGTGGCAATACTAAGAATCAAAAGTGCAAGGCAGATAACAAAGAGACATTGTGTGCAGTTGTAAATAAAATACAACAGATAAATTATTTTTAGGCTCTGTTCACACTAGGAAGCTTAAAACAGTTTTACTGCCTTAAACCGTTTTAAGGTCCTGGAACAGGGTTTGCATTCACACTGTAACATGGTTAATACCGTGTTCTAAAACTGTGCTAAAACCCTGCTAAGAGGTGGTCTTTAGCACGGTTTTAGCTAAACATGGTTGCCTTAATCCATGTTAACAGCAGTCTGTATGCAAACCGTGCTGTAACACGAGTTAAGGCTACTCCTCCAGCAAGAAAATCCGTTTTGTCAGCCACAGAATAAAAAAAATTATACATTACAGGCACCGCTGTGCAGTTGAAGAATCCCTGATTCTGCCCGTATATTTTTGTCCCGATCGGTTTTGGTGTGCATTCATGGGTATCCCATCATGCACTGTAGTACCAACCGGAACCCATAATGCCTTGAGCTGGTGCCGCAGTCATGCCTGGAAACCCCTTCCACCTGGCACGGTTGTCTGAATTGAGTGTGAATGCTCAGACAACCGTGCTATGGACCGATTTTATAAAACGTTTTTAGTAACGTATTTTAAATGGTCCCTAGTGTGAACAGGGCCTTACTGTCACCATAGTGTTTTGAAACCAGGCAAAATACCCTGATAATAAACCACGTCTTACTTCAGTTATACTTCTTGTTCCTGACTTTGCAAAGAGTGGCTCTGGCGTACGTACGTAGGCACGAAATATCATAATAGTCATTGATTGTTAACTCCATGTTCTGATTAAAAGCTAGACTTCTATACTCTCAAAGTACTAGTTTAAAAAAATCTGACTACATATAATTTAAGGTTGGATAACCAGACACTTTACAGTGAGGCAGGAGGTGCATGCAAAGAGGAGTTCCTTGTGCATCTATAGAAACATAGACTGTGACGGCAGATAAGGACCACTTGGCCCACCCAGTTTGCCCATTTTTTTTCCTACCTACTTGATCTACAGCTTTCTCCCCCTCCCTTTCCACTACGTTTCTCTTGTGTCTGTCCATTTTTTGAACTCCACCTCTGTTTACACTCTCACCACCTCTGCTGGAATGCTGTTTCAGGAATCCATCACAAGAGAAAAAATATAAATATGTGTGTATATATATATATATATATATATATATATATATATATATATATATATATATATATATATATATATATATATATCAGTTTTACATGAATTACTTATTTTTATGATTCTAGGAAATTGTTTCCCACATGCTGCATTTAAAATTATATTTGGTACACATACACTAAACAGACGGCTCCATGCGATGCAGGCGACACAGTATCACAGAGCGTGGAAGCAGTGGTGTAGGGTAAAGAATAGTGCATCAGTATCAACTGTGTACACAGAGTACAAGAGACCGTTTCAAGAGTTGTTCACTGGCTTGCCAGAATGGTTGTTTTGTTACTTCACCAGTGCTACTTAGCATTTGCCAGGTTACTGTATCAGTGATCCCACAGTAGGGATGTCACGATAACACAATATGATGATATCATGATGATTATCACTGACGATAATTTATATCGTTGTAAAAAAAACAAACAAAAAAACCAAATATCGTGATCATCGTGCAGCACAATATATTGCGATATACGTGATAGAGCGCCTCAACTTGCTTTTCCAGTAGTGCATCCCTTTCCAGGTGCAGCCATGATTCCTGATTCCCCACCATCCTCCTATCAGATTTTTACTGTTTTTCCTTAAAATATAGAAATGCAGTGCCGGCCCTTTGGTGTGGAGTGCTGAGGGCCTGGATGCCTCACCTGTCACCATGCCAGTAAACCAGGTTCTTGAATAAACCTGGGTCACATGAGGGCTGACTGCATGAAGGACTGAGCATCCACTGATGGCTCTCCTCCTTTGGGGACTGGGTACAGTGCAAGCCACTGCTTGGCTGACATCCAGCAGAAGCTGGATGCAGCATTAACAGCCTTCTGACTGAGTGCAGGGGCTGGGGCTGAGAATGTGCAATATCTTTACATCAGACTTTTTTTAAAGATATTTAAAGACACAAGACATGTTTTGGATACATAAACGAAAAGAGAAGGACCTAGGGAGGCAGGGCTCGAAATAACCGGCTGTCCACCCGTCCCAGACAGCCAGTTTTAATCTCGGACAGCCATTTTGCTGTTATCGCCTGTCCCTGGGACAGGCAGCTACCAACACACTGTAAATGGGCACTGGGACCCAAGCAGATTGCTTTACGCAGCTGCTGCTCGAGATCGGGGTGTGAAGTACACTTCCGGGTAACGCGACCTCACGTACTACAGTTGTACCGCATGGTTTCCGCAGCATTACAAGCAGTTCTGTGCAGGCCACGAGCGAGACGATCATGTTGGTGGCTATATTCCCAAATGCACATGCTCAGTTTTCAGTTCCTGATCATCGCTGAGTTTGAGCGCCAAAATTTTGGAGGGGAAGGAGTGTGATCAGAGCTTAGAGAGGTAATGTGCGTTTATTAATAAATGCTTTTCAGATCATCAGCAGCTATGAATATGTAGCTGTAAAAAAGGGGCACTGTGTGCTTGCACAAGGAAGTTAGGTATCTAATGATACAAC
Organism: Neoceratodus forsteri; assembly: GCA_016271365.2. NCBI lineage: Eukaryota > Metazoa > Chordata > Ceratodontiformes > Ceratodontidae > Neoceratodus > Neoceratodus forsteri. The sequence goes on along the minus strand of CM057453.1, from coordinate 1,060,101,480 downwards.
CCAATTGGATTAGATTACAAGTTTGAACTAAGCAAAACTGCAGAGCACAAAGGCATTTTATCCTGAGAGATGATCAAACAACATATATGCCTTTAATTTCAGCTTGATAAAGCCATTTTTATAGACCTTCATTCAAAGGTTGAGAGGCAGGCAGAAGTAAAAGCCCTTTCTGAAACTGAGCTTAAATTAAAAAAAACCAAAAAGAAAAAATTGAAAGGAAGCCCTTCAGCAGGATAAGAAAGAGGAGAAGCAGGCTGTAGATGGGGGGTGTAAGTTTTAAATGTCATAATACAAAATAAAATAAACCATTATTAGCACATAATGCAGCAGTGGAAGCAGGGCAGAACTAGCTAGTAAGATCCACCAGCTCCAGTTCAGATCAACATTTATTTACCCCCCAAATTGAATGGACAGGTGTAAATTCTGTGGGACAGGCAAAATATACATTCCACTTGTTCTTTGGACAGCCATTCCTGAAAAAGCTCATAAGACAATGGCATTAAGGGATGGGAGGTGGACACTAGCCCCTTTACAGAGGAAAGAGTTCTAAGGGAACTGTCACAGTTAAAAGTAGATAAGGCAATAGGACCAGATGGGGTGCACCCCAGGTTATTGAGGGAGCTCAGAGAGGAGCTGACTGCTTCTCTTAACAGCCCTGTTCAACCTGTTACTAGAAACAGGAGAGCTGCCGGGAGACTGAAGAAGGGCAGATGGAGTCCCACTCCACAAAAGTGAAAGCAAAGAGAAGGCAGGAAACTATAGGCCTGTCAGCCTGACTTCGGTAGTGGGCAAAGTAATGGAATCACTACTGAAGGAAAGGATTGGACTACCTAGCTACCAGTGGGCTACAAGATCCACGGCAACATGGTTTCCCGGGTGGAGTTCTTGCTGGACAAACTTGATCAAGTTCTTTGATTAGGTAACCAAGGAAGTGGATTTGGGGGGGGGGGGTATCTGGAAAAAATGTACAGACCGGGGTTGGGGGGAGGGGAGCAGTTGATGTGTCCTACCTGGATTTCAGGAAGACTTTCAATGCCGTTCCCCAGAGGAGGCTGGTGAGCAAGCTAAGAAGCCTAGCAGTAGGCCCTAAAGTAGTAAGATGGGTAATGAGCTGGCTAGGCAATAGGAGTCGGAGGGTGCTGGTAAATTGCATCCATTCTGGAGAAAATAAAGTGACCAGTGGGGTGCCACAAGTGTCTTCAACTACGTTGCAGAAGGACTGGAAAGGGAAGGAAGGAATGCCTGTTCGCAGATGACACACAAATCTGCAACAGAGTTGACACACCACGGGGGGTGGAAGAATGGTCACAAGCTTGGTAGCTGGGTTTCAAAGCTAAAAAGTGCGAAATCATGCACTTGGTGCTAAGAAATCTTTGGGGGGGGGGGGGGAATGTACCAGATGGGAGGAAAAGTGCTAGCAGTTATAAAACAAGAAAGGGACCTGGGAGTAATCATTACTGATGACCTGAAGGTAGCTATTGACTTTGTATTTCTTTGAAACTTGGCTTCCCGGCCAAATGCCCTTTCGGGTAACCCTTGCCTCAGTGCTTGCACACAGAGGTTATTTGTCTTTTAAACAGTATGACAAGGCAGTGGGAAAGGCTAGCAGGATGCTTGGATGCATAGGCAGGGGTATCACCAGCAGAAAAAGAGAGGTAATAATACCCCTGTATAGATAAATGGTGAGACCCCACCTCAAGTACTGTGTACAGTTCTGGAGACCCCACCTCTAGAAGGACACTGTCATGGTGGATATGGTACAGAGGAGGGCAACCAAAATGGTGCAGGGCCTGCACCAGAAGCCCTATTGAGAAAGGCCTAAGGAATTAAATATGTACTCCCTAGAAGGAAGGAGGGAAAGTGTGGATATGATTGAAAGATTCAAATACCTCACAGGTATCAACAAGGTAGAGGGAAGGAGCATCTTCCAAAGAAAAAGATGCTTGAGCGCAAGGGGTCACACTGTGAAGCCGGGGTGGAGGGGGGAGGCTGAGAGGAAATGTGAGGAAGTACTACTTCACTGAAGGGTGGTTGATGCTTGGAACAGCCTCCCAGTGCAGGTTGTGGGGGCTGAAACAGTTACATGGTTCAAGAATGCATGGGACGGACACAAGGGGGTCTTGGAAGTAAGGTAAGGGAGGATGAAAACCGGAGACCAAGTAGGGTCTGTGGTGGCACTGTAGGTAGGGAAAATAGGGCAGACTAGGTGGACCAGGAGCTGCTGCAGCCTATGTTATGTTTCTGTGTTTCACACACCCACACCACCGAACATATGCCAGCCTCAGGGACTGGAAAAAGAAATGGGGGGGGGGGGGAGAGGTGCACCCAGTAGTCTTGCATAGAAACAGACGGCAGATAAGTACCACTTGGTCCACTAGCGAAGGTTGTGGGAGTTAAAATGGTCACAGGATTTAAAAATGTATGGGATAGACATAAGGGAATCTAAGAAGCAAGAGGTGGGTGTAAGCTGGAGTCCAAGTAGGGTCTCCGGAGGCACTATATGTAGGGAATTTAGGGCAGACTAGATACGCTATGTGGTCCTTATCTGCCGACAACTTCTGTCTTTCTGTGTTTCTATGTAGTCTGCCCATTTGCCCTACCTACTTTCTTATATCTCTATAGTCGTTTTATCCATACATACCACCCCGCCACATACCCCTCCTCCCCGGAGTGTCTACCCTGTTGCAGATCCTTTGTGTCCTAGGCAAAAATTTCCTTTCTAGCTCCTCTGCAGTGTTGCTAATAAAGACATTAAAGAGGACTGGTCCCAGTACTGATCCTTGTGGCACCCTACTGGTCACCCCCTTCTTCAGAGTGAGCACCGTTTACCACCACCCTCTGTCTTATCCCCCAACCAAATTTTTTACCCAGTTTACCACCTTTGGACCTGCTACCAGGCTACCCAGCCACGAGCCTTCTATGTGGAACGGTGCTGAAGGCCTTACTGAAATCTAGGTAGGCCACATCCAAGGCTCCACCCTGATCCAATTCTTTGGTCACCGAGTCAAAGAAATCTATCAGGTTTGTTTGGCATGACCTCCTTGTAGTGAATCCATGCTACATCGGATCCTGTAAGCCTCTGGATTCAAAATATTACACAGTCCTTTCCTTCCGTAGTGATTTTTCTCAGTGGTACTTAACAGCGAACAGGAGCCCTCAGACCTCTCCCCATGTTAATTCCCCACGAGAGTGGTGGTTGGGGTTGGGGGCACCAGACACCTGAAGGCTGGAACTGGTGGCGACTGCGTCCAAACAGCTATATGGGAAAATTAAAAAAATAAATTAAATAAATAAATTTATACCCAAATATCGTGATACAAAAAATTTGATATTGTGACATCCCTACCCCACAGCAGTATCGGGCAGAGAATCAGCAAGTGGCAGCAGGAGTCTGGTGTTCAGTGGGGCGAGATTGGTCTGTGGGTGCCATTACTACAGTAGTATTTAAATGAACATACTACCAGGTTGAGAAAGCTGGCAAATACTGCACAGCCCTAAAAATGTTTGTTGTGTTTATTTAAACTGGAAAGTTCATGGGCCAAAGACCAATTTTCATGGTTGACCAGCATACGTACACAAAATACATACATGTTTAAATAAAACACAGAATTCTGGGCAAGATATCCTGGTAATGAACCACATCTTACTTCAGTAATGCTTCTTGCTCCTGACTAATAATGATAGTCTATTATTTATTTATTTTTTGAAATTGTAATTTATCTCTCTCCTCTCAACGTTGGAGCCCTGCTCTGTCGGGAGTCACTAGGGGTATTAGCCCTGCTGCTACCTTACCTGAAAGCCCGGTAGACCCCCATGGAGCCTTAGCTGTGTCCCCCAGGTGGGTACGAGGTGGGGCCTGTACACCCCGATCAATCAGCTTTTGTCGGGTCCCCTCCGGCGGTCAGGCAGGCAGCAATCATTAGGGCCTATACCCAGCTCTCCTTCCTCTTGGCGCTCCGGTGTGTTTTTTCCCTTGTTCTAGTGGAGTGGCTATGCCCAGACGTCAAGGCATCCCCGCCGACGTCCTCACTCCCAACCCTCTTTGTGTACTCGTATGCTGCTTGTGCCTCTGGCTTCTGCCAGAGGCCAGACAAATGCAGAGTCTGCACCCCCACCCTCCTGGGAGAGGAGAGCTGTCCTTTGGACGCTCAATCCTCTCCCTTCCCTGCCGACCCCCGCCGGCCGGGCTTGTTCCCAAACCTGAGTCGCCGGCATGGCGCGAGGTGTGGCGTCCAGCACCTCAATCCTCAGCGCCACCGGGCCAGCTGAATGATAGTCTATTCTGAATAAAATGATGTCACTTCTGTATTTACTGCAGATATTATAGCTCGTGGGAGTGTCATGTGACTCCTTCAACTAGTCATAGAACTTCTTTTGTTTGTGTGTGAGGCACTTCTATTTCGATGACATCACTTGCAGCACCATGGCAGTGGATGTTCACTTGACAGGAATGCTGGTCCATTTTTGGGGTAGTAAGTTATAAACCGTCCCAGGATATGTGTCGTGTACCTTGTCGCCATTTGTTCCAGGATGTGATTTTACTTGTGTTCATTGTATGTTAGAACAGCTAAGCTTTGCTATTGCCACACAGGACAAATGTGCATGAAACCATTCTTAACCTGCAAAGAGTGACTCTGGGGTACATACGTAGACACACAATGATCTGGACCCCTACATAAATAAATGGGAAATGCTCCTTAACTACCATTGTCTGTTTTTTGCATTTATGCATGTCTGGGAGTGTCTTTTGGTAATTATAGAATGGGTTCCCCGATATGACTTTCACAATGAAAAGGCAACAAATTAAACCCCATTTCTGATTTGGTTATTTGCAGTATTAAAAAAATGTGTTTTGCAACTAGTTTTTTTTTTTTTTTTTGGTTATAACTTTATTTTACTCCAGTGCGCATGACCTGAGAACATCCTCTGTTTCCCTCAGCGGCCCTTTCCTTCCCTTGGAACCCCTGGCTGCCGATGCTCGTTTCCTGCCTTCGCTCACTTCTATGGAGCAATCCTGCATTCTGCCTGTTGGGGTGGGCCCAGCTTCTACTTCAGAACTCCTCCACTGGCCCTGCGCAGGGTCTCCGGGTCACAAGTCAGTTGAACAGGTGCACAATAACGTACAGCTGTGCTGTACGGGACCACACATTCTTCCCACATGATACACCCCCCGTGGGCAATCAGTCATGCATCAGAAAGAGGTGCCCTTCCCAAGACCTCCGAGGCTGATCTGGAATTTTGACATGCTGGTTGGCACAAAACCGATGACGGGCTGTCTAGATGGCATGTTATAGCCCTACCACTGCGCTGGCCTGCTGGCTGCAATTAGTCTGTTTCATCTCTTTATAGTAGAGCTCCCTAACTTGTCATGCAAAGTGCTGCTTGCCGACAGAGTAGAGTGTGTGTTTCTGGCACTTTATGCAAAAAGAGAACTGCTGACAAGTGGTAAACCTAGCAACTCATATTTGTGGAGAGTGAGTGGCAGAAGTGTGCTGTCAGCCTCAGAGATGATTGTGGTCTGTGCTTTGCATGAAAGGTTGAAGAGTTCTGCTATAAAGAGATAAAACAGACCAACTGGTACTGAAAACATTATTACCTCAGGGGACTAATTGGCATGTTAAATATGGGGGAGGGGAATTCTAACTTCATGGCTGTTTTTCCTTTAAACCATGACTTATTTGGGTCAGTGAATAGTTCTGTCCTGTGTCCTGTTGTGCTGGATTTAACTATGTGAGGTATCTTTATCATAATAGGAGCTATACATGGGGAAATCCTGCAAGATGTCTGGATTGATCACATTTTACTGAATTGCTTGGTTTATCTTTCTGTAGCAGCACATGGATAGTGGACCGGGGGTTACTAGCTTAGTACCATTTCAATCTGAGATTTTGTTTCAGAAATTGCTTGGGCTTTGAATGCCAGTGTGGCGGAGTATGTTGAAGTAGTAACTTATGTTGGAATTTCTAGGGCATGTGACACCTTCACCTTTTTGTGAGTCGCTGTCCTCTTGGATCACCCTTGGAATGGTGAGGGGGAAATGAATCATGTCATCTTGCTGATTTACCAGGAAGGTCTTGCTGTGCTGAGAACACCTTGTTTCCAGAAGTGTCCTGTGGGAGAGGGTACCGGGGAGATGCACAAACCACACAATAATTCAAAATGGTACAGTAAAGTGCATCCAGTAGTTAAACGGCAGTACAGTATGTGGTAGGTGAATAACCAGGAATGGTGCAAATCGCATAACCTAAAGACTCTCTAACTTGAAACTGCCCTGGGGTAAACTAAATGGTTAAAGTACAGCTACAGGAAGGGGGACAGCTTAAAAACTGAGGGAAAAATGTGCAGTGAACAAGAAGGAAAGAAAGGGGAAGGTGGCTGAGTTATGAAGGAAGGGGAGAGAGGTTGGGGTGGTGGTTGGGTGCAGGAGTATACAAGCAAGGTGTGGTCCTGGAGTAGGGATTTCAGTTTAGAGGGGAGGAACTACTTGAGAGGGGAGGGAGAATCTGGAATATGCTGAGGAAGCCAGTGGGACATGGCATCTTGCTCTGGTGTGGTCTTGGAACTAAGTAGAGAAAGAGATGTCTGGAGAACGACTGAAGTAGTAGAGAGGGAATAGGATGGGAGGGAGTGGAGATAGCAAAGGGAAGAGACTCAAACTTACAAGTGAGGGAGATGCAGTGAGAGAGGAACGGTCCCCTGAGAGAGAGGGAAGAGTAGAGGGGATGAGGGCAGGCTGGGTAATCAATGGTAAAATGACAGAAGCAGTGGAAGGATGGGCCCAATCTAGGATAGATTTCAGAGAAACGCTGTGCACCACATCCCCGTGATAAAAGGCAGGCAGGATCATTATCACAATTATCTTCTGCCAAGTGATGAGGTGAGATGGAGCTGGCCAGAGCTTTGTTCCTTTTGACTGTGCTGAGCTTAGAGAACAGTTTATTGTGAGTGGTGTTACTATGATTGGAGATGTTGAGACAAGTGTCTAGAAAGACACCCAGGTATTTAAATGAAGAAATTTTCTTCAATTGGGAGCCATCCAACATCATGAAGGCAAGGGGAGATTGGATTTGAACCTGTCACTGCCTAGTGCTAAAAATATAGAGACTGTTTTTGTGGCAATCGGTTAAGATGTTTGTTTTAGAACAAGTGTTGGGACTCTCCTTGGGGCATCCTGATGCTGTGTAACCAGATTTCAGGGAAGAGGTACCACTGGCATTGTTGTCCCCATTCATGTGAATGTATGGGGAGCCTCAGGCATTTGGGAGGTTATTCAGGAAGACTGAAAAATAAGTGTCTAAGAAAAGAGTCTTGGGGAAGCACTTGATCACCTTGGATCACTTACTAGGACAGCATGGGTTCTGTTCAATAGAAAGGAGCTGAACCATTCAATTGCAGGTGGCCTCAGCCTAGTACGGGTGGATTTGGCAGCAGCACTGTACACCACATCCCCATAGTCAAAGGTTGGGAGGATCATTTTTACAGTAATCTCCTGCGGTGCAGGAGACTGGAACTATCCAGGGTCATGGGGGGGGTGTCTGAATTCTAGCCAGACACTGCCTAGTGCCAAAGGGTCATGGAGTGGGTCTCTTTGGCATTCGGGTTAGCTAGTTGGTGCAAAACAAGTGTTAGGCACTTAGTCTTGCTGGTGTTTTACAAGATTGGGGGCAGATGGCTCACAAGCTGAGTTGTCTGTGTATATGCGAATGTACAAGGAGCCATGTGCCTTTTGGGAGCTCATTCAGGAAAATGGGCGAGAGAAGTCCAAGACCAGAGCCTTGGGGAATACCTGAACTTACTGGGAAAGGGGTATAGAGAGACTGCTGTAATAATGGCCTGGGATCTGTTCGCCATGAAGGAACTGAACTATCTGACTATGAGGTTGGATACTTCAGCATTTTCAGTTTGTCCCGGGAAGGCAGGCAGCAGTGTCTAGCCTGGCCAGATCAACAAAGATGGCAGTGTCACTGATCCGTCCCCTTCAGGACATAAGTAGACTTGTTCAGATTTAACCTATTGTACAGAGTTGCTGTTACTCTTCTACTGGATCAGTGTGGTCAGACTGAAGTGTTGCAGAGGCACACTGATTAGCTGCTTTCATTCACTGCAGTGGTGGGGAGTGGAAACATTGCTGGTGTTCTACATCCCAAAACAAAAATGATGAAGTGCGTACAGGGATGGGATGGTGTTGCTCACGATATAAATCAGGTATACCAACACACATGAGGATTGGGCACTTGCCAGCAGATAAAATAGAGAACCCACAGATATCAATCAGTTTAAAAAATGTTTTTAAATCTCAAAAGACCCACAGTGAAACACTGTGCACGCCTGATGCATTTTAGTTTGAAAAAGTGGCTCGGGAGGAAGATGCCCGGTTTCCAGTGCAGCAGCGTCTCTTTCCGCTTTGCTTCCTTGTCGGTATGTGTGCGCAGTGATCAACCTCGCTTGTGCTGCTGCTGAGGCATCGCATGACGCTACGGGGATGCAGAAAATCCCCTACAAAGTTTGCTACAACTCCACTGGATACTTGCATCACACCCCCTTTCCTCTGAAAACTGCTTGCAACACTAAGGAGAAGCAGTGCTGCAGGAAGCCATACTGTGGTGGACGTGTGGGTTTGCAGTTGTGCTGACATGCAAGTAACAGTGCTGCACATTGCAGCAAATTATGTAAATGCTGCTAGCGAGTCTCATTTGGGAACTAACGGTAGCCTGGGATTTTGTAAAGCCAGTCTAGAAGGGGCTAAGAGAGGCTGAAGAGTATAGGGAAGTTTGGAGTTGAAAGAGAAACGGATGCTTTTGGTGTTTGGCCAGAGCAGGGAGGTGGGGATATAGTTTGGGGGTGGCTGCAGTGGGGTAACTGCTTTAATGTGGGGGATGACCATGGCCCTCCACTGGGGGACGACCTGTGTTTGGAATGTAAGATTAAGGAAAGCGGAGGGGGGGGGGGGTTGTAGCAGGGGCAGAGGCCCTAGAATGTTGGTTCCGATTCTGTTTAGAAAGATTCTGTCACTCTAGAAGTGTTTCTTACATGGTAAATAACTGTAAAGTACTTTGCAGCCTCGTTTAGTCCAAGAATATTCTGCACTCTCCTTGCATGTAACAGAAAGACGTTTTGCATTCTAGTTCAGTTAAGCAGTATACCACGAGAGGGTGTTGGTGATGCCAGGATTTACCCATGCCCTGGGGGGGTGCTCGGTCACGAAGTGTAGCAGAGTGACCAGCAACACCCCAGGGGTGGGTAAATCCTGCCATCAACAACACCCTCGAGTGGGTTATTGTTATTATACAATGTTGGAATTGTATGTTTAGTAACTTTTTTTTTTTTTTGGGGGGGGGTTAGTGATTTTTAATTTTTACTTCTTTTATTTTAAATAGACTAGTGAAAGTGTTAGTGCATTGCGTTGCTGCTTGTATGATGGGATAGTGTGGTGTCACTTCGAGCAGGATGAGTTTGGTCCCATGGTGAGAACGGCACCGAGAGTGGAAGACGTGCGTGCTGACTTTCATTGTGGAGTTTCTGAGTGCTGTTTTCGAGTGTGCTGAGCATTTGTTGTAGCTCTGTTTTCTTAGTTAATTCAAAGGAGCTATACATTTTTTCCTGTGCTTTGTTTCTGGTATTGAAACGGAGAAAGCGAGTAGTGTATTTTTTCCGAATTTAGATGTGGTTTGTTTTGGGTCTTGGACTGCTAGAGCAGGTAAGGTCAAAGGGTAACGTGGAATTTCAACTGTGGAGACGACATTGTCAGTATTAGGTCTCTGGGGCAGTGCTGTAATGGAGGGTGAAGATGTTAGGAGACGGATCTGAGAGGACAGCCGTTTTAGCCTGGAAAAGGTTTCTGAAAAGGGGTTATATCAGGGAAGTGTCTCGGGCAAAAGACTGTTTAAAAGTGTGTTGTGGTTTGAAGGGCGGTTTGCGTATGGGAATGGAAGCAGAGCAGCAGTCATGAGAGATGGCCATTTAGCGGTGATTCACGAGTTTAGCAGTTGTGGATTTCTGTTGTTCGGAGTGCTTTCGGGTGGGGTTACTGAGTCGGCTGAGTGGCAACTGGCACCTCTTCCCGTGGGGTGATTGGCTAACCCTCTCTCCCGTTGTAAATCCTGTCAGGATGGAGGATTTTACTTGTGTTTAAGTGCCCATTGTATAATTTCCAATATTTATTGGTACATTCTGAAACCTTCTCTCCTCATGTGGGGAGTGCATCCCTTCACCTTTCCAAACTCGTTCCCCAGTGTTTCGACCAGGGGTGTGGTCTTCCTCATAGGTACAGTACTTGGTCTTTTTCATTTAGTACTTATATTAGTGTTTATTGAAATATATTAATCTTTATTTTTGCTCATACTGTGTGTGGTATTCTAGTTTCCATTATGCACTGCCTTTACTTTTGCTGCTGTATTGCTGTGTATCCTTTTCCCCTCTCCCCCAGGACACATCTAGAAATGAGCATGTCTGCTCAGTATGTTTTTCCTGGTGAAACTTTTAACTAAATACATAATAAAATAAATGCGAGCAGACCTCCTCACCGTACCTTAATTACCCTTATTGTGTATAGTTGGGTGTAGTTTATCTCTTCTAGATCATGTACGTGGAATACCTTCTTTTCAGGCGTGTCCTTAGAGACCATTAACAGTAGCTGAGCTGATGCATAATAATTGTAGAGTTACTGAGTAAGTTGGTCGGAGAGAATGAGGAAGCAAAACACAGTTTCTGTAGTGTTCCACGTTGTCAGTGGGATTGATTATGAATGGGTGATGTGCACCCCTATTAGGGGAAATGGCATAGCCCAAGTCTGTAATCAGCATAGAATCCTGGGCTCTTGAACATTCTGGACAGCAGCAACTCTTCAATCTATGCTGTGCCATTGAAGGGTAAATTACTTGGAAATTTCTCTGAGGAAGAAAGACTTGCTTTGCTTTTTAACTTTTGGGGCTTCAATTCTGCATAGCAGGTTGGGGCTACCTGGTGACAGGGAGCACCCCTAAATTTAAAATCGTGCCTGTTAAGTTGCGGTGTTCAAATTGGCTAACCTGCCCTTTTTTCCCCATTTCCATTGTCTGTACTTGGATTGGGGGGACATGTCTGCCACAGCAGATCAGGGTGTTTTTTTTTTTTTTTTTTATAAATCAGGTCTCTGATTTTCCTCCTGAAAAAATCATGGTGCATCGTACCTGTTTGGAGTTTGATTTAGGGCGTTCCCTGTTGTCTCCCTTCTGTCTGTGCATTGATCCTCACCCCCTGCCGACTCGTAGGGTGATTCTTTTATTTTCAGGTTTTTGTGTGGTCACAGTTTGAGGGGGCATTTCCCCTTTAATTTGCTCCTACCAGTCTGTCCCCCAAAAAAAAAAAAACTTAGACTCTGGGAAGGATCAAGAGTATTGTAGGAGGGATTTGTGGAGGATCTGCTGCCACAGGTTGTGTAGCCATTTTTCAACAACTCCATTGAGCTGCGTGGCTTTCCCATTTTTTTTTTTTTTTTTCCTGAGCCCCGTCCATTGGGCTTGCACTGTTTGTTACTCAGAGGCTTCCTTCAGCCTCGGCATCTTTCGTGCGCCTGTGCTTGGGCGCGTGCCCCCAATGTACCAGTGTCACGCACAGTGTCATGACGTTACATACATGCACTTCCACAAGTGTGAGTGCCTCGACTTCTCTAGTGTTTGGATGCAGTGGTTCTGTGTTTTTTGCGTTTCAGCAGGACTGGCTGAGTGCAGTCAGTTCCCGTACAGCTGTTTCAGCTTCTTGGCTGGTAGGAACATTTTATTCTTTTTGTAATTTTTCTTTTTATTTACATTTTTAACTTATATACTCACATTTCCTAAATACATTCATAAGTCTCTAATTGCATGGCAATTTGCTGAATTAATACAATACACATACAAAAATCAGATTCCGACATTCATTAGTACAGACCTTAACAGTGCATATATCATTTTCTAAGTCAATGTCCTTAGCCTGCCGGCCCAGGAAACCAGCTTTGCCGAAATCCTCCTGTATTAAAGGGGGGCAAGGGTTTCCAGGCCAGTTACCCTATTCACTAACATACTTAATATGCAAGACTTCATTCAGAGTCACGATAGTTCCAGTTGATGCATGTGTAATTGATTTCAACAATACCTTATAGTCCCCGCTATTCTCTTCCCTCTCCCCCCTCCCCCTTCCTCCCAGTAAGGTGGTGCTCGGGCAACATCTATTTTAAGCTCTATTTATCCTCTCATTTCGAGGTACATTCTAGTGACCTTTAAGATTTAGTCTGATTGACTTCCTTTACCGAGCACTTATGCCCCATCCCAAGTCCTGGTCTGTCCTCCCCCATATTTACAACACCTAGTTGGTGCATATTTATAGTACTACACCTCCCGTGGGAGACCAGGGAGGCCAGGCCTGGGGCAACTGTCTTATTCTTGTCTCGATTTCCATTAGCCCTCCAGTTTTTTTTAGGGTGTGCTATGGTATGAAGGTGCTATCCTTTGAGGTGTAGTATAATTGCCAACGTGCCCATCTATCCAGAAATTTTCCCCCTTTTTCATTCAGGTTATGTGTTATTTTCTCCATGCTGTGGATCTGTTTCGTTACTTCCCACCAGTCTTGAATTGAAGGGGTTTTTGTAGTTAACTAGTGTCTAGTAATTGCTTTCTTTGCTGCGGTCAGGAGTAGGGAGAGTAGGTACCTAGTGTTAGGTCGCCTGTATGCTTTGGGGAAGTTGAGAAACCGGAATAAGTCTAGTGTTAATTTAAAGTGCGGATCTATTAGCTCTAGCAGTTGAGTCTCCAGCTGCAAGAAGAACACCCGCAGTACTGGACAGGACCAAATAGTATGGGTCAGGTTGGCGCTGTTCAACATCCTCTCCAACAATCTGCTGTATTGTTAGGAGGTAATGACTAGTGACCACGGGGATCTAAAATAGCGCACCAGAAATTTCCAGGCTAATTTCGCCACTGATGCGAGCTAGTCACCTGCGCCGAGAGGCTGCACGCCTGCCTCCATTCTTCAAGGAAAGTTGGTACCGCTTCCTGGGACCACTTGTGTACGGAGATTATCCGTGAGTGAGTCCTTTGTGTATTAAGGGCCCATAATATAGCGAGATCAGGTGATCCTGCCTCCCGAGGCATTTAAGTGTAGTTGACATTGAATCAATGCTGGGAGTTCCTGCGTATCCCAGAGCATTCTCGGGAGTCTTTCGACATAATGCCGCAGTTGGAGGTAGCGGAAAAAATCTTTGTGTGAGAGGTGGAATTTCCTTTGTATTTCTGCGTAGGACCAAATGTTGCCCTGCTTAACCACCTGTTCAAGGTATCTTAGCCCGCACCCCTCCCATTTAAGGAAGCCATTATCAATATTATTAGGGGGAAAATCAGTAAGATTCGAGATCGGGCATAGGAGGGCCTGAAAAGTTGTCAGCCCTGCATTTTTTAATTAGATACCAATTTTAAGTAGTGCCCTCAACCACGGGTTAGTGGTCGGCAGGGTTTTCTCCCCTGGTTCTTGTCGATAAATTGCCCTCAGAAAGGCCCGATCACCCATCCAAGTCCTTTCAACTTCAAGCCAGTGCGGAATGGATGAGTTGGTTTGTCTAGCCATGACCTGTGTGAGGGTGATCGCCTGCTGGTATAGCTTTAAATCAGGAAGTGCTATGCCCCCATCCTGGCGTGCGAGGGAAAGTACTTTAAAGCGGACCCGAGGTTTCCGTCCCGCCCATATATATTTCCTTATCAGGCGGTTTATTCCATTAAAGATTTTTAACGGTATATATAAGGGGATGTTTTGGAACAAATACAAGGCTCTCGGTAATGTAATAATTCTGATTAGGTCAGCCCTTCTGGTGAGGTTTAACGGCACAGCTGTCCAGCTTTGCAGATCTTGTTTTAGTTGCGTGATAAACGGCTCGTAATTATGCTCAAAATGTTTTTGGCATCTTGTGGTATATAGATACCTAAATATTTCAACTTCTGTAAATCCCACCTACCCGGTAAGATATCTCTGATATTTTGTGTAGGGGTGTAGTGAAAAGTAAGAATTTCCGTCTTCGAGAAATTCAACTTATAGCCTGATACTGAGCCATAGAGTCTAACACCCTGATACAGCGGGAATAGTCTGATCGGGTTCCGGAGGTATAGGAGAATGTCATCTGCATACAAAGCAGTGCGTGTGCTCTGTATTTCCTATATTAACCCCTGAATTTCCTTGGAGTCTCAAAGTTGTTGTGCTAGGGGCTCTATGACTATAGCAAATAACAGTGGCGAAAGGGGGCATCCCTGCCTAGTACCCCTATAAAGACGGAAATACTCGGAGTGGTGTCCGCTTACCTTAACGCAAGCTCGTGGGGTGGAATATATGTTTTGAATGACCCGAACTAGGGGGAGTGGGAATCCGAACTTGATTAAAGTATGGTACAAGAATGGCCAGGTGACCCTATCGAAGGCCTTCTCTGCGTCAAGACTCACCAGGGCTGCTGGATCCCCATCCTCCTGCATCTGGAGTACTACATATAGGGATCTTTTAATGCTGTCCTTGGTGGTTCGAGCTCTAACAAATCCTGTTTGATCCCTATGTATTATAGAGGGGAGCATCTGGTCAATGCGTCCCGCCAGTATGCTCATAAAAATTTTGTAGTCCTGGTTAAGTATCGATATTGGCCTATAGGAGGCACAATTTTGGGGGTGTTTACCCGGTTTGGGTATTACAGAGATGGTTGCATAGGACCAAGACTGGAGGCGCTCTCCCTCAACACAGAATTAAACAACCTTATGAGGGAAGGAGTGATTTGGGTTTTGTGGCCTTGTAAAACTCAGCTATAGCCGTCTGGCCCAGCTTTCATTGATTTAGATCTGGCTAACGCTTGCATTATTTCAAGCTCGGTGATGGGACCAGTCAGGATTTCCCTATTCACCTCCGTGAGCGATGGAAGTTTGATTGCATCTAAATATTCCCTAATCCGGGCTTCAGATGGCTCATTCTCCGGGGTGTAAAGGGATTTGTAAAAGGTTGCAAAGGCATCCACAATATCATGTAATTTAAAAAGGGGTTGGCCACCCACCGGATGTCTGATAGATGTAATTGTTGCACTCTTCCTCTGCCTGCGTATTTGATATGCTAGTAGCCGGGTCTCCCGTGGCCCAACTCATAAAATCTTCACCTCAAGTACATCAAGCGATTTCAGTTGTTGTTGGACAAGTAGATCTAGCTCCCGCTTAGTGTGCTGCAGTTGGGGTAGGACCGATTCATCTCCCTGCTGATGAGCCACCTGAAGGAAATGAAGGGTGTCCTCCAGTTTGGCCTTTTGTTCCTGACGTCGCCTCCTTAACTCGGCTGTATGCTTGATTATGTGTCCTCTAAGGACTGTTTTGATTGTGTCCCAGTGTATTGATGGAGTAGAGTCATGCGGAGGGTTATCTATGAGAATTTCTGTGATTTTATCTGAAATGAATTCTCTAAATTTTTCTGATCGGAGGTGGAATGGATTTAACCGCCACTGGGTATTCCTCGGCCGAAGGCCCAGATCCCAATAAACCAACAAGGGGGCATGGTCTGATATCGAGATGTCTCCGTACTGGGAGTCCTGAACGGAACCCAGGTTTTCAACCTGGGTGTAGGCATAATCAATTGAGAGTATCCGATGTACTGGGAGTAAAATGAGTAATTTTAATATTTGGATGTAAGCTTCTCCAAATGTCACACCACCCCATCTCCGCTATAAACTTCCGAAAAAACCTTTGGGTAGCTGTTTGCTTCTGGGGTTTCCTGCTAGTGGAATCTACACGTGGGTCTACTGTTAAGTTGAAGTCTCCCGCCAACAGGAGGACACCCCTAGTTTTCTGGATAATCTTATCTAATAGTGGTTTTAGATTTAGAACTGAAATACCCAGTGGCAGATAGATATTTGCAAGTGTAACCTCCTGAATCATTTATTTTCCCCTGTGCGATAATCAGTCGACCCTCTGGGTCAGACCAGGTTGTGTCTGCTCGAATGGGGTGTGGGGAGGCACAATGTACCACCCTCTTCTTCTGCCCTCTTTGCACGAGGAGTGGAATACTTGCCCCTTACTCAATCTAGCCAGTTTAGTATGTTCAGCTGGGCTCATATGTGTTTCTTGAAGGTAGATTAAATCCGCCTTCGATTTTTTAATATATGCTAAAGTTCTTGCCCTTTTAATAGGCGAGGCAAGACCTTTAATGTTCAGGGACATTAATTTCAGCCCTGGGGTATACATTATTCAAAGGTATTATTGCGCTTAATGCCTGGCCTCCCTGCTCCCCCGCGGCGAGGTTCCCTAGGCCTATATCCTTCTTGTAGCCATACTTTGGAATTCTTGAGTTTGGTGACTTTATGACTTACCAACAAACATCTACATAGTAACATGTATAGACAACATATAACTGAAGTGAATTATACCACCAGGAGGCCAGCGTGGCCCTCTCAACAAAATCTGGAACTTCCATCGATCCGGACTGGCCCAGACCTAGTGGCAGGGAATAGCCCCACCTTTGCGGCCCTTCTATATGGGCCTTAGGTAACTAACGTACCTACAGGAAAGGTAAGCGGGATAGGCAACCGTCACGGACGGTGTCATGAACTCCCTCAGCTTTAGATGTCTGAAAGGGAGCCTGGCTTGATAAAATAGGCAGCGATTACCTCCTACCACTGCTTCACTGCCCTTGTTTTACCAACTCCCTCTGATTTTAACTGAAGGTTAGTCCACCCAAGAGCATTCCCTCCTCCGGCTTAACCAGAACTCCACTTTAAAGTAAGGTGCAACAGGTTCACCCTGGCCCTCGACAAAAGGTAGCAACGACAGGCTCCTAGAGGTGATCCCCCTATTGCAACACTTACAGCTGGTAGTGCACCCATACTGTCTCAGTGTGTAGCAATTTGCCCCATAACAGTGAGGGTGGAAAACCTCCACGTCCCTAGTAAACTGGGGACTTCTCCTCCAGAGGTGGTGTCAGGTCTCCTGCATCACCTCCCTAAGACTCGAAAAATACAAGCAGCTTAGTTGATCCAACCTCTTGACTGCTTATGTCCTACCCCACCCATACTTCCTCTTGAACTCTTCCGATACCCTGAAAATGTCTATTTCGTGATGCTCTCACATGAAACCTTC
Source organism: Neoceratodus forsteri (assembly GCA_016271365.2). NCBI lineage: Eukaryota > Metazoa > Chordata > Ceratodontiformes > Ceratodontidae > Neoceratodus > Neoceratodus forsteri. Next base: position 1,060,084,384 of record CM057453.1, on the reverse strand, counting down.
CTTGAGATTAGAGGACTTTGGCCTTGCATTGTGTCCTGTAGTTTTACTGCCTATCATTTATTCTACCCCTAATTCCTTACTCTCCCTCCATCCATGTCCACGTGAGCCCATTTCTTCACCCCCTCCTCACGCCCCCCCACCTTATCCCCTAGTCATAATATGATTCCGTAGTAAGGTGTTCAGGACTCTTCATCTTTCTTTTGTACCTCGGTGTTTCCCCGTTGGTCTGTGGGGAGTGGTTCAACACTTTGGGCAACGAGGTCTGCAGCAATTCCTCACCTCCACTCCACTCTACTTAATCACGGGGAGTCCAAGAAAATCTGACCCCTCTCTCTCGCTCAAAATGTACCCAATGGCCCTACCTTGTCTGCCTAATTCAGCCCTCTTAAATTGTAATCACTATCTAAACTGCGGTGAGGCCCCCACTTCCCTGCTGTGAATACACACACAGCCCATAGCTCTCTTGCATGCCCATCGACCCACCCAATCCCCCCGCCACCATCCAACTGCCGGGGCTTCTCATCGCACCTCTTAACCGATCGAGTGATTAGTATCATAAGCTAATCTCCCCAGCATCACCACTAATCCGTGACAAACTACCCCTCAACGCCTATCCCGTTACCGCCAGCTCACCACCTGCATGGATCCCCTCCCTGACCCTCCCCGCTTGCCAGCCCACCCATCCTGCCCACCAGTCATTCGCCCAGCATCACCTCCTTCCTCCCCCACCAATCAGGACCTTTCATATGCCTGTAATGTTATCAATTCCTTTGGATATTTACTACTTTTATTTTAATTTTATCGAGTCAGTTGGCAAAGTCCCGCTTAATACTTGCGTTCCTTCAGGTCTCAAGGCTCGGTAGCAGTCTCCTTCGGACATCTCTGGACTTGGACTAGCAATTGATGATCGATTGAATAGCCTCAGCACCCTGACGGCCGAGTCCGTTGGCCACTCCACACTTTCTGGGCAAGTTTAGAGGCAACTGTCATCTCTGCGTCAGGCGGTGCTGAGGCACCTCAACTTCCTAGATTTCAGCTCACGATTACTGCTGGTGCGTTCTCAAAAGTACAGGGTCCTTCTTTAACAGATCAGCATTTTAGATGGGTATAAGATCCTGAATTGTATGCCTGCCCCTTTAAGGATCCTCATGATTGGTATATAGGTCCTCTCACGAGCCATTACTTCAGCGCAAAATCGTTCTCAAGTAAAAGCCTATGAGATCCATACTGAACCGATCCCAGCTTCCAGGCGTATGTAACACTTTTCTTTCTCCTGATGTCTGAGAAATTTTATTAGGAATTATGCAGGCGAGCCCGCTTCGCTAGCCTAGGTCAAGTGTCGATGTGCTCTCTCCATCTCAGTGTAGTATCTGCGGTAGTTTTAAAGCGTCTAAGTAATAATTTCTGCATAAATGGTATTATGTCTGTGCCCTCTAATCCCTCTGGTAGACCTGACAGCGAATGTTGTTTGTCTGCTTCTGCTCTCTGTATGTCTTCCATGCGTTCTTGCAGGGCCTTTAGCTGTGTATGGATTTGTACTCACGCCCGTTCGGCCTCTCGATTCTTTTATAAGCACAGCTGTCAGTTGTTCCTCACAGTCACTCTGCCTTTTTCTAACATGTTGAGGTCAGTGCGGAGGGCTGTAACATTGGACCGCATCTCTTTTTAGTCGCGAATCTCTGCCAGCATTTGAGACATCTGTCTCTGCAATATTGAATTCGGGACTCTGTCTGTTTGCCTGCTACTGTGGCGCGATGCAGAGGAGGCCCTCGAGTCCCCACTCTCTGAATCCTCCTCCCGAAATCCCTCACCATCCTGGCGTTTCGGAGAGCTATAGATGCTGTCCCCCTCTTTCTTAGGCATAGTGCTACCTCCTGTTAACAATATTTTAATTTTTGCGTTATTAAACGCTGCTATTTTGAGGTAAATTGGCACTTCTCCGAGGGAGCTCCGCGACCTTGCGTCTCTTCAGTGCATGACGTCACCGGAAGTCCGGAACATTTTTATTCTAATTCTGTCTCCCCACCAACTCCATCATTATATTGAGCCTCTTTAGATACTATTGTCAACTGTATTCTACTTTTGGACATCTGTATGACTAATCAGAGACCTCTTCTTAACCCAGGGGTCCTTTAGCATCAGTAACTCAAAGCAGCTAGCTGACCAGTTAGTACTGCCCCGGTGTGGGTTATGCTAATTAATTAGCATCAGCCAATCAGGAAAGACTTTGGGGGGGGTGTGCTGAGGAGAGACTGCCTGAAAAGGCACCAGAAATTTTTTATCCGTTGACTGAACAACACTGCCTCTGAGGTGTTCCACTTATTTAGCTAAGAAAACAGGTTTTCTTGATCTTCTGTGGTAAATTCTTTTCAGTTTATTTTTCTTTTACTGTGCTGAGTGTTTTATACTAGTTTTATGGCAGTTCCCCTCGGTTCCCGGGAACCGTGTTTTATCGTCCGGTTCCGTGGTTCCTCCGTGGTTCTCTCCTTTATTTTAATCATGTTTGTGTACTTCGACAATTCCTTTTAAACCTTTTATTGTGATTCCCTTTTTTCTTCAGGAACTGCGATTTTAAGGTGTTTTTTAATTCAGAAATGGCAGTTCTTTACCGTGAGGGAACCAACTGCATTCCATTACTAACAGTAGTGGAACCATTCGATTTAAAACTTTGTCAATTGGCATGTTAGAAATTCCAAAAAAGAGGACTGGACCCAGAGGTTTTAAAAACTGCCAAAATTGTCACAGGATTGTGGCCAAAGCTGACACCCACAATCTGTGCTTAAAGTGTTTGGGTCCAGACTGTTACTGTTCACTTTGCTCAAAATGTTGTTCCAAAACCTTAAGAAACAGAGCACAGAGTCTTAGAGGGATGGCTGAGGAAGGGTCCTCTTCAGTCCCTGAAAGACTCAGGCTTGCCTATGAGAGGCCTTCTGAAAATTCTGATACAAGTGCTGATGAAGCATCTGCTAAATCTAAGCCTAAAAGAGGCACCGATTTAAGTGTCTTTAAAAGAAAAAAATAATAAATCCAGTGCTGGTGAAGTGCCTTCAAAACCTAGAGCTTTCAGAGGGGCAGATGAAGTTCCTACAAAACATAAAAAATAATAGGGGCATTGATGAGGTGCCTGGATCTAAAATGAAGCCTGATTTTTGCCACTGATGATGTGACACCAAAAAAGTGTGTAAGGAAAAATTTCCTCCTGTCCCTCCTGGTAATGGTAAGGGTGATCAAGCAGGGGGAACCCAAAAGAGAAGTCGAAGCGCACACAGCCCGATAGTCTCCCTAATTTTTCAGACTGAGCTGCCTTCAGCTGAAGATATGGCAAAGGCTTAGCATGTTTTCCATACCTTACAAGGTATGGGGTCTATAATATCCTGTCCTGTCAAGCAAAACACCCTTTTGTAGCCCCCACTGATGCAGGGGCGATGGTGGTGGTGGAGGAGATCTCCCTCCTCCTAAAAAGATGGTTCTTCCTGTTTACAAAGCTTTCAGGAGAAATACTATAAAACTGCTGCAGACCGACCCCATCTTCACCTGGGGTTGATAAAATAATTGAATACGAAAATTCCAGGGCAGACACTTGATTATTTTTTTTTTAAATCTGTCCACCCTGGGCATGATGGTGTAATGCAGCCAGCTGCATGTGATAAAGCTGGAGTGCCTTTGTCTTCCTTACCCCCGGACAAAGACTCCAGAAAGCTTATTAGGCAAAGAAAACTTACACCTCTGCTTCTTTGCTCCTCTGCTTTTTTTTTTATTTGGCCTATGTAACCAAATACCAAATGGCTTTGTGGAATTTGGTTCTGGGCATTACTCAATCGGAGTCTGAGTCTATGGTCCAGGACTTAATTGAAACTGCTGAGTCTGCCCTGGAAGCAACTAAGTACCAGTTCCATATGGCAGGTAATGATGCTGCATCTAGAATTATGGCCCAGGCCATTTCTCTCAGAAGGTTTGCCTGGCTGAGAACCACCAGTTTGACACAGGATACGCAGTATAAAGCTTTGGACTTTCCCTGTGACAAGAATCTTCTGTTCTACTCCAGGACAGAAGAATACATGAAAAAAGTGGATGAGTACAAGTCCATCTGCCAGAGCAATACTACCAAACAAAGGGCTTTCACCCAAATGTTTCAGCCCAAGGCAGGCAGAGGAAGGGGATATTTTCCCAAGTCCTATTACCCCTGTCCTCCCCCTCAGTACGACTACTTTGACAAGAGGGTACTATAGGGGAAGGGACAGAAGGGGCCAGAGAAAACCGGCTACCTCCCAGGCCTCTGCTTCTCAGTCCAAGCCCAGACTTAAATGCCTTAGTTGCCTGCCCTCCACCAGTAGCGGGCAGGCTCTCCCACCATCTACAAGCTTGGACCCACATAACCTCAGACAAGTGGGTCCTGGAAGTAGTGGAAAAGGGCATGCCTCTTCACTGCAAAATGATGCCAGCCTTAAGGGGTTCTCTGTTTTCAAAACCCCTAACCCCATCAGAAAAATTCCTGCTGGAGGTCATCAACCTTCTGGCATCAAGAGTGGTGGAAAAGTACCAGCCTTGCAGAAAAACAAGCTTTTACTCCAGGTAATTCCTCACCCAAAGGAAAACTGGGGTAGTAGCAACTTATCCTAGACCTCCAGTATCTCAACAGACACCTTCTGAAACCAAAATTCAGAATGGTGACACTAAAAATGGTCAGTCAGTCTCTGAAACAGGGAGACTGGCTAATCTCTCTGTATCTCAAGGATGCCTATTTTCACATCCCTATAAGGCAGTCCCACAGAAAATTCCTGAGATTCAGGCTTCCTTCAGGACATTACCAATTCTCAGCCATGCCCTTTGGCCTAACATCTGTGCCAAGGGTATTCGCCAGATATCTGACTGTCATGGCAGCACATCTCAGAAAACAAGGGGTTTCAGTGTATCCCTACCTGGACGACTGGCTGATAGTAGGGAAATCCCCAAGTCTGGTCCAGGAGTTCTGTCGATCACAAAGAGCACTCTGCTTTCCTTAGGTTTCCTCATAAACCTAAACATAGAAGTTGTCAGAAAATGAGGACTGTATGATCCATTAAGTCTGCCCTTGGCTTCCAACCCCCCCTTACTTAGCTGCCTGCTCGAGTATCCCACATTGTCTGTCCTGTGCCTGCTTGAATTCCCCCACCATCTTGGCTCCCACCACCCCCTCCGGCAGGCTATTCCATGGTTCCACAACACGCTCTGTGAAGAATTATTTCTTTATATTGCTCCAGAACTTTCCTCCCTTAAGTCTAAGGTCATGCCCTCTAGTCCTGTTGTAGTCTTTAACTGAAAGAGGTTTTGCATGTGCACACTGTTGTTGCCTTTAAGGTATTTAAATGTTTCGATCATGTCCCCACGATTCCTGTGTTGCTCTAGGGAGTATAATTTTGAGGTCATCTAGTCTTGCCTTGTACAGTTTCTGATGCAAGCCCTGCACCATCTTTGTTGCTCTTCTTTGTACCGTCTCCAGCCTATATATGTCCTTCCTGAGGTGTGGCCTCCAGAACTGGACACAGTACTCCAGTGAGGCCTTACCGGGGACTGATACAGGGGCATTATTACTTCATGCCTTTTGCTTGTGATGCCCCTCCCTATGTATTCCAGAATGCCACTAGCTTTTAGTGCTGCCTTTTCACATGGTTTACTGACCTTGAGGTCATCTGATATGATCACCCCCAGGTCTCATTCCTGCCTAGTAGTCGCCAGCTGCTGTCCTCCCACTGAGTACAGTTTCCCTGGGTTATGTTTTCCCAGGTGCATGACCTTGCATTTTTTGGCATTGAATTTCAGTTGCCGGGTCCAGGACCACTCCTTCAATTTTCAGAGATCAGCTTCCATACTACGCTGTCCCTCTGGTGTGTCCACCCTGTTGCCGATTTTGGTGTCATCTGCAAACAGGCTCAATTTTCCCTTCAGTCCATCTGCAGTGTCACTGATGAATATGTTGAAGAGGATCGGCCCCATAACCAAGCCCTGCGGTACCCCGCTAATCAACCTCCCTTCTTCTGACAGAATGCCATTCACTAATACTGTGTTCTCCCACATAACCATTTTCTGACCCAGTTCGTTACCTCTGGCCCGACTCCCATGTTCTCTAGTTTTTTTGACTAGTCTCCTGTGCGGAACAGAGTCAAAAGCTTTGCTGAAGTCCAGGTAAACCACATCCACTGCCCCACCCTGATACAATGTTTTGGTGACCCAACTGAAAAAATTAATCGGGTTTGCCTGGCAGGACCTCCCTGCCGTGAAACCATGTTGATTTTTCTCAAGCTGACCAGTTTGCTCCAAAAAAGCTACAGTTCTTTCCTTCAGAAGGGACTCTCATCAGTTTTCCCACGACTGACGTTACACTAACCAGATGGTAGTTTCGTGGATGTTCTTTGCTTCTGCTCTTGTGGAGTGGTACTACTGTTGCTCTCTTCCAATCCTCCGGCACCCCCCCAGCTCTCTCCCAAGTTCTTTAAGTATTCTTGGGTGTATCCCATCTGGCCCCATAGCTTTATCTACCTTTAATTTGTCTGTTTCCTCTAGGACCCTTTCCTCTGTGAAGGGACCCATGTCTATTCCGTCAGTTGAACACGACTTTATGTCTATTGTTGGTCCGTTTCCTGTATGAAGACTGAGTAAAAATACTCACTGAATGCCTCTGCCTTCGCCCTGTCTTGCTCTGTGGGTTGTCAATCCTTTGTGATTCTAACAATGCCCCCTTTGGTGGTCTTTTTTTCTCGTATGTACCTGTAGAAGGTTTTGTTACCTTTTTTTTTTTTTTTTTTAACTTTCTGAGCTATCCTAACCTCTGTCTGAACCTTTGCATTTATTATCACTTTTCCTGTCTTTCAGTTTCTGTTTGTATTCTGTTTTATCCACCTTGTTCCCGGACTCCTTGTACTTTCTGAAGTCTATGTGCTTCTCTTTCACCATGGTTGCCATCTCCTTGGAAAACCATAGTGGTTTTTCCCTCCTTTTGTTCTGACTAACTTGACAGGCACACTGTGATGTGACCATGGTTATTGCATCCCTCAACCTTGTCCAACATTCCTCAGCGCTCCCTTGTGTTGTGTTACTAAGATTGCCCCTCAGGCAGGCCTTCATTTTTGTGAAGTCTGCCCTTCTGAAATCAAGAACCTTCAGTTTGGAGTGCGTGGAGTCTTCAGTCCTTTTTATACCCTGAACCATACTGTGTTATGGTCACTGTTGCCCAGGTGGCTCCCTGCTTTGACGCCCAGAACCCTGTCGCTATTTGTGAATATCAGATCTAGAATCACGTTACCCCTTGTGGATGATGTCACTAGTTGACTTAGGCCTGCTTCCTGTAGTGTGACTAGGAATTCCCTGCTTCTTTTGTGATGCTGCTGTGCGAGTACTCCAGTCTGCATCTGGCAGATTGAAATCTCCCCAACAGCACCACGTCCCCTTTGCCTGACATCTGGAGGATGGTTTCCAGGGTTTCCTTACCCCTGGCTTCCTCCTGATTTGGGGGTCTGTAGATTATTCCTACCCAAATGGGTTTCCAGCTTCCAGCCCCGATTGTGATCCATAGATCCAAAGAAATCTCACTTAGAGCCAACGCAGCTCCTAACATTCATAGGGGCACAGTTGGACACAAAACAGAGCAGGGCCTTCTCACCACCAGAAAGAATTCAGAATTTCCTAACAGTGGCAAACTCTTTCGCCCTGGGCCAACCAAGGCTGGCCAGGCACTTCTAAAACTCTTGGGACATATGGCACCCATGACTGCAGTAGTCCTAGGAGTCTGGTACAGGATGAGAGACATACTGCAGTTATCACTTGTGCTCTCACTGGTCCCAGAAGAGCAATGCTCTGTCCAGACTTATACCAGTAACACAGAATCTTCTCCATGCTCAGTGCAGGTGGAAGGACAGCGCCAACCTTTCTGTAGGTGTTCCCTTCCAGATCTCCCCTCCTACAAAAATCATCACTACAGATGCTTCGCTGCTGGGATGGGGAGCACATTTGGACAGTTCCTCTGTCAGTGGCACTTGGACCCCAAAGGAGTCAAGGTCACACATCAGTCTTCTGGAACTAGAGGCTATTTTTCTGGCACTAAAATCCTTCGCTCCTCACATCAAAGGCCACTTTGTGCAGGTCTGGACGGACAACACTGCCATGTTCTACATAAACAAGGTGGCACAAGGTCAGGAGTCCTCTGCACAGAGACCATGAAGATTTAGATCTTGGCATGTTCCTTCGAGGTGACTTTCTCCTTCCAGGCAAAGACAACACCCTGGCGGATGCCCTCAGCCGCATAAGTTAGGCACACAGCGAGTGGTGCCTTATCAAGCAGGTGCTAGCCACAGTGTTCAGGAGATGGGGGACCCCAGAAATAGATCTGTTTGCGCCCCAGTCAATAACTAGCTTCCTCTCTTCTGCTGCAGGCCATCAATCCTGGGAACTCTACCAACAAATGCCCTGGTGTTGGATTGTCGGGGAAGTTCCTTTATGCCTTCCCTCCATTTCCTCTCATTTTCAAAGTCCTACGGAAACTCAGGCTCCAACCAGCTCCTATGATTCTGGTGGCCTGAGATTGGCCAAGGCAAGTTTGGCATCCCCTACTGTTGGCTCTTTCACACAGCAGTCCTGTTCACTTTCCTCTCAGCCACTCACTCCTGACCCTTCCCTACTCAGGGGTGACTTACCCCAACCTGTAATCTCTTCACCTCAGAGCCTGGCCTTGAGGAGTTAGTTTCCTGTTTTTCAGTACTCTGAACAGGTCCTTGAGAGCCTGAGGATGGCAAAGAAGCCTAACACAAAAAAGATGTATGCAGCCAAATGGAAGAGATTCTCCATGTGGTGTAAGGGCAAGAAGGGTAGTCCCTTCTTGGCTTCTGACACCACTCTGTTGGACTATCTTGTTCATCTCCAGGACTCAGGCCTGAGGCCCTCTTCACTTAAACTACACCTGGCTGCTATTTCGGCCTACTTTTCAGTAGGGAAGCCTAAATCTGTTTTCTCCACACATTGTTCAAAACAGTTTTTTAAAGGCCTGTCACACCTTCAGCCTCCTGTTAGGGAACCTGTTCCCCAGACCTTAATCTCTGTATAGCCAAGCTCATGGGCACGTCCTTTGAGTCCATGGCTACAACCCACCTCAAGTATGTTACCTGGAAGATTGTCTTCCTGATAGTCATTAATTCTGGTAGGAGGATTTCAGAGCTGCAGGCTCTCTGTACTGAGCCCAACTATATTATCCCCAACAGGGATAATGTCTAGCTCAGGCCAAAGTTTTTGCTTAAGGCGATATCAGAGTTCCACTTTAACCAGTCCATTACCCTACCAGTGTTCTTTACTGAAAAGTCCACTCCTGGGGAACAGAAACTCCATAGCCTGGATGTTGAGAGCCCTGTTCCACTATTTTTGGGACACACTAAACAGGTTAGGGGCTCTTCCACCCAACTATTCCTCACCTATGGGGAAGTGAATATAGATAAACCAGCCACTAAGAACTTTTTTCTCATTGGATAGTCTTTTGCATTCGTTTCTGCTATGACAAAGTTGGCAAATAATCTCCAGAGGGCCTCAGAGCCCACTCTATACCAGGGACACTGCTGCCTTGGTAACAGCTGCTAGAGACATCCCTTTGCTGGATGTCTGCAAAGCAGCCACTTGGAAGACTGTACACACATTCACTAAGCACTACTGCCTAGATGTATAGTCTAGATCTGATGGCACATTTGGAAGGGTGGTGCTGCAGAGCCTCTTTCCTGTAAGTTCTCTGCCCTCCTCCCAACTACACTGCTTGAAGTCTGCTTTAAGTTACTGATGCTAAAGGGCCTCTGGGGAAAGAAGAAGAAATTACTCACCGTAATAATCTTCTCTTTTCCAAGGTGTCCTTGGCATCAGTAAGCTCCCACCCTTCCTCCCTTGACAACCTGACTACAGAGGTCTTGTACGAAGAAGCCAGCAGAAGAACGCCATTTGATCTATCAAGTCTGTTCGTATTGCAGGATCCACAGCTTGCACTAATGTCCCTCTCCCCCCCCCCAATACCTATCCCAGCCTCTTTAAAAGCTGCCCACTGTCTTCAGCGAGCTGACCTCTTCCGGCAATGCATTCCAAGTATCCACCTCCCTCTCTGTGAAGAAGTGCTTCCTGAACTGCCTTTATCTTTTACCAAAGTTGCTATGTTTTCACTTGGAACTTAAACAATAACCAGAAACTTTGCTTAAAATTAACATGCTTTTGCATGATTTTTACTTCAAGTTGGTTCATAACTTTGGGCATGTGTCCATTTATTTTGGAAAAAATTCTGGTGCCTTCTCAGGTAGTCTCTCCTCGGCACCCCCCCCCCCACCCCCCCAAAAAAGTCTTTCCTGATTGGCTGATGGTAATTAATTAGCATAAACCACACCTCTGGGACAGTACTACCTGGTCAGCTAACTGCTTTAAGTTACTGATGCTAAAGGACACCTTGGAAGAAAGAAGATTACTATGGTAGGTAATTTTTTTTTCTCGTTTTCAAACTGTTAGACCTGCAAAAGGGTAATGCAACCTTTTTCTCTGGGTTGCTAGTTACCAAATTGTGTTACTCAAGCTAATATTTGTTATGGTTCCCTTCAGGCGGGACTCTGAGCTGGGTTTGCACCTGGTGTACCAGCTGGCAGTGGCAAAGTAGAATGGCGTAAATATTTGTTGCTTTTGGGAGAGCTTTTGGGCACCGATGTTCTGCAGGAGATCCCATCAGACACACCTGACCCCAAACTGGGACCGTCGGGTAAGGGGGGGGATTCCTCACACAGGCACGTCCAGGTGCACCGGAGCAGGACAAGGCTGCTCACATGGATCTACAGGCAGACCCCAACCCTCACCATACAGAGGGTCAAGATGAGGATATCTGGGATCTTGGTGAAAATCCGGAGGAGGAGGAGGAGGAGTTCCTCTCCCAATGTGATACCAAATCTTTGTTCTGTCTGATAACTGAGGCTTGTCCACACCCTCCTCTGCTTCAAAGTGTTTTCCAAACTTTTATTCACTGTGACCAGATGGGCAGGTGTGGACCCTAAAACCCAGGGTATGCTGTTGCCCTTTTTTTGGCTGAAAATAACTGCAAATGGGAAACCTCTCTTGGCGGATAAGGCTGTACATAATTTCATCAGACACACTACTATTCCAATTGAAGGGTCTCTGGCCTTAGTGGATTTGCATGACAAGCGAATGAATGTTTCGTGCACAAGAGCCTTTGCCTCCAGTGGTGCAAAAGGTCCGCGCCTCCTATGCCTCATTGTTGCCAAAGCCTTAAACTTGTGGGTTATGACTCTGGGCAGCTTTGTTCCCCCAGATTCTGGTACAAGCATTTAGCAGTTGTTATCCATGGCCTCCACCTTCTTAGGAGATGCCACAGTGGATAACTTATGCATGCCATCTTGCTCCACTTAGCACGTTGTATCCACTGTGCGAGGTGTGTGGCTTTGGCATTGGGTTGCTTGATGAAGCGTTGAAGACCAAGCTGTTTAACTTAGCCTTTGAGGGAGGCTTATTGTTTGGTTCTGGCCAGGATGATATTTTGAAGGATATCCAGAATAAAAGGGCCACTTTACAGTGTCAAAACAGCAAAAGGCCAGTTGAACTCCAAAAGGTCCAGGAGGTGGCCAACAGAGGCAATATCGAGGGGGTTGTTGTCGTCACTTTTGAAACTTTGGGAACCAGAGGAGTAAAGTATCAGATTCTGATTTCAAGAGCAATAGTAGCAAAGGAGCCCTTTTCTGAAGACGCAGCGGAGGCCAAGGGTGAAAAGGGGGCACCTCACAATGAGGGGTATGCCAGCCCATCTGTCTCCATTTACTTGATGGAAGACCATCAGTTTTTGCACAGGATGGGCCCAGATAACATTGGATGCTTGGGTTCTGGAAATTAAAGGACCCCGTGAAGAGGCAAGCAATGTTGCCGACATTGGATCACCTCTCACAGATCGAGGCGATTGTTTCAGTGTCTCCCAGCAAACAAGGCCAGGGATTCTACTTGATTTAGTTTATGGTTTCCGAGAAGTTGTGGGGGTTTCAGGCCTATTCTGGATCTTAAAAACCTAAACAAGTTTGTTCGCCACACAACATTTAAAATGGAGTCCTTGGTTCAGTCATATGGACTGTCCAGCTGGGGGATTATCTAGCATCCATAGATCTGAGGGATGTGTATCTCCCCATTCCCATCTGGCAGTCTCCTCATCAGAGGTTCCTCAGGCTTATGGTCCTGGGACAGCACTTCAGTACAAGACACTCTCATTTGGGCTGGCAACAGCCCCCCCCCCCCCCAATGGTTTTCTTGAAGGTGCTCATAGTCCTGGTGGCTCAAGGGAGGGACATCATGTCTGTCCTACCTGGACGACCTGCTCATTCGAGCGCCGTCTGTGCTATTGGCAAGGAAGTCGGTAACCAGGACACTGGAGGTTTTGGAGTCCCATGGCAGAGTAGTAAATCTGGAGAAAAGTTCTCTCGAGCCATCGCAGACCTTGGAGCACCTGGGAGCAGTGTTCAAGATGGATGGAGGGGAAGGTCGTCCTCCCACCAACTAAGGGGATCCTGTCAAGAGAAGTTCAGTGGCTGAGGACCCAGTCGTCAGTTTCAGCTCACAACCTTCTGCGGATTCTGGGCCTCATGATGGTGACAGTAAAACTGGTCCCATGGGACCCCTACTGGTAGAGTTGCAACTGGTCCCGTGGGCTCACCTTCACATGGGAACCCTACAAGTTGAGTTGCTGTTGGCCTGGGAGGACTATCAAGCCAGGATCTCAGTTTCCCCACTCCTGCTGCAGTCTCTGAGTTGGTGGGTGAGTTTGGAGAATCTGAGCAAGGGGTCCTCCCTTTGACGTCCCCTGACTTGATTCTGACAACTGATACCATATTGTCAAGTTGAGGATCGGTGCTGGACCACATTCCCATTCGGGGGACTTGGTCAGTGCAGGAACAGCGCCTACAGGTCAACGTCCTGGAGATGAGGGCTGTGCATGTCACTCTCCTTCATTGTCAAAATCGGGTGCAGTCAAAAGCCATTAAAATAGACAACACTGTCATGGTGGCGTACATAAACCATTAAGGGGACACAAACGGGAGAGAGATACTAAAAGAAGCCACCGGTCTCCTACTGTGGGCAGAGGAGAACCTTCTCTCTGTCAGCAGTTCACTTGATGGGGACTTGAAAATTCAAGCCGATTGGCTAAGCGGCGAGAATGTCCACCCAAGGGAGTGGATGTTGAACCCGGAGATGTTCGACTTTCTGTGCCAAAGATTTGGTCGTCCACAAATTGACCTGTTCACCTCCAGCCAGAATGCTCAAGTGCAGCGGTTCTTCAACCGCTGCTGGTCTCCACTGGTGGAGACAGTGGAAACCTTGTTACAAGCAAGGAATTTTGGCAGACCGTATGCCTCCCTCTCCCCCCTGCTGCTCCTCCCCAAGGTAATTTGCAAAATAAAGCACCCAAGAGGAAGCTTTCTTCTAATAGCGCCTGAGTGGCCCAGAAGGCCGTGATTCTCTGACTTGGTGAACCTAGCTCAGTATGCACTGTTTTGCCTTCCAGTACATCGGGATCTTCTCTGCTAAGATCCCGTTTTGCATCCAGATCCAGGAGCGATGCAGCTTGCTGCCTGGATCCTGAAAGGAGGTGACTTCTAAAACAGGGTTTCTCTGAGAAGTAGTGGACACCCTGGTGGCTGCCAGAAAGAATTCCACATCAGCGGCTTGTGCTCATGCATGGACCACCTTTTTGGTTTGGGCCAGTGAGAAATATCTGGCCTTCTGTAGCCACAGTTCTGCAGATTTTGGAGTTTCTGCAGGAAGGAGTGGAAAAATGTGTGGCCTTGGGCACCTTCAGAGGTCAGGTTTTGGCTACTGGCGTCTCCTTGGGATCATTCTTGGAGACTAGTTGGGAGGTTATTTGTTTTCTTCGAGCTGTCAGCAGGAGATGACCTCTTTTTCGATCCCCTGTACTTCCATGGGATGTGAATCTGGTTCTGAGTGCTCTTTGTAAAGAGCCCTGTGAACCACTTTCGTCGGTTCCGTTGGACATACTGTCTTAAAAGGTGTTTTTTTTTTTTTTTTTTAGTTGCTGTGTGCTCAGCCAGGAGGATTGGTGAACTTCAGGCTTTGTCCCACAAAGAGCATTACCTCATCATACTTCAGGACAAGGTGGTGCTCAGAACAGTTCCGTCTTTCATTCCGAAGGTCTCCACGGCTTTCCATGTGAACCAGAAAATCTGTCTCCTATCCTTTTGTCCGCGACCAACTCACCCAAAGTTGAAGGAGTTGCACAAGTTAGATTTGCGACAGGCAGTTAGGACATGGCTTAGACGGACTGCCGAGTTCCAAAAATGTGATAGGTTGTTCATTTTTTTCGGAGTGGCCAAGAAATGACAGAAAACCTCCAAGACCACCCTGGCAGGGTGGGTGAGGGCATGCATTACCAAGGCTTATGTTGCAAAAAAGGGGCCTCAAACTCTCATTAAGGCTCACTCCCTCAGAGCTGTGGCCACCTCCTGGACGGAGAATGGTGAGGCATGTGTCTTATAATTGTGCAAGGGAACTACGTGGTCCTCTTTTTTGCACATTTACCAAGCACTGCAGATTGGATGTTCTGCGGATGCGACCTTTAGTCTCAGACTTTGATGACAGATTCACCAGGTAAGTTCCTTTCCATTTGCAGTTGATGTACAAGACGATATTCTCCCCCCACCGGGGTTTTTTTTTTTTCTTTTTCCTTCATGGGTACTGCTTCTTAGAACCCATTCGTAATGAATGTCAACCTCGACAACGTGGAGCACTACAGAAAGAAGACATTTCTTCATACTTACTGTTATTTCCTTTTCTGTTGGCTCCAGCATTCAGTGGGGCCCACCTGGGAAACTTGCTCCTGCAGGAGAACATTGTCCGATAGGCCAGCACTGGGATCTTCATTGTTTTGTAATAAACCTCTGATTATAAGTGTGGACACCCTTCCATAGTTTACCTGCTGCGCTTGTGTATATATTTAGATATGTAAAATAAAATGAAACACAAAAAAAGTTCTGTATTTAAATGTTGGTTACTAGTACGTAGATTAAACAGATTCAAATTTGATGATGAATGAGGGTGCCACCTTTATCACAGGTGAGTGCTTGCACTGTTTGCAGTTTGTTTTTTTCTTCAGTGTTACCTATTTTCAAGTCTTCTAGTTGGCTCAGTACTGTGAGGATTTTGCAGACCAGTAGAGACTTGGAAGATGAGCCTTGATTCCTTACATCCACCCATCTTATGAGATAAACAAACTGTTCATTGTTTCTTATCCTGGCTAAAGTTCTATCTATATAGGCAGCTCATATTCTTTCGTGACCAGATTAACGGTATGATCTATAGGGATCTATTGTTTCATAATTAGAAGCATTGCATGGACAAAAGTGACTGCAGAGTTGCGCTGTCCAGAATGTTAAAGTGCACAGATTCTATGGTGATTATAGCCTTGGGCTATGTCATTTCCCTAAGTAGGGGTGCACATCACCCATTCATAACGAATCCCATTGACAATGTTGGAGCTAACAGAAAAAGGAAATTACTGTTATTTTTTTTTTTCTATCCAGTGCTTAAGCAAGAGGTATAAAATAATTTTGGATAATTTTCACCTGAACATTTTAGTCAAATGACGGAACTCTTTGGGGGACTTAATTATTAGGGGGATAGAACTGGGGGGAGCAGGGAAAACTGAAGTAAGGTGCCTGCCTGGTGCCATGGCTTGGAGGGACAGGAAGCACATCCTCAGGATCACGAGAACAGCTGCATGGGAGTCTGAGCTAGACGTCATTGTCCACCTGGGGACAAATGACTTGGCTTAACATGAGATTAGAGCAGTGCAGAAGGACTTTGTAGAACTGGGGAGGGCCTAAGACAAGTAGCACACAGGGTATCCTTCTCAGAGGTGCTGCCTGTCAATGGCATGAGTGAGGCAAGGGTACTTGCACCATGCAGTTTAATGAATGGTTGAAAAAGTGGTGGAGCACAGGGGTTTAGCTTCATTGGGGACTGGGGTTCCACCTGGAGGACACCAGCCTATACTGGCAGGATGGTCTGCATCTGTCCAGGAAGGAACAAGTCTTTTGAGCAATTGGTTTAAATGCTTCATTGGCGAAGCTTTTAAACTAGTCAAGGGGGGAGGCACTGATAAGCAGCAGGAAGATCCCAGCCTCTCCCTACAAAACAGGGTACTAAATGAGAAAAAGACTGAGGTAGAAAGGTTAGTGGGGGATGCTGCAACAGAAGGTAAAGCCATCAAGAAATGGAAAGCAATGAGTACCAATACCCGTAGTCTGAGTAACAAGCTTCCTGAATTAGTGGCCTTGATGGAGGAGGAACATCTGGATATCATGGCAGTCACAGAAACATGGTTCACACGAAACCATGACTGGGACGTAAACATACCAGGATACACTATCTACGGGAGGGACAGAGAGGGTAAAAGAGGAGGAGGAGTAGCTCTTTACATAAGGGAAGGAATCAAAGCAACAGAACAAAAGGTCAACAGGGAGGAGAAGAAGCACTGTGGGTAAATTTGGAGACCGGCAATGGCACCACAATCCGCACAGGGGTTGTATATAGACCCCCTTCTCAGGGGGAGGAAATGGACAAGGAAATGATAGAAAGTATACTTAGTATAGCAGAAAAAGGGGAGATATTGCTGATGGGCGATCTGAATATGCCAAATGTTAACTGGAGTGCAGTTGCAGCAGCCACTGAAGAGTGGGGTTATTCTAGATGCCCTACAGGGGCATGCCTTAGACAACTAGTATTGGAGCCCACTTCGAAAGGGGAGCAGTCTTAGACCTGGTTCTCTCAAATGGAGATGAAGAGGAACACAGATGTAGAAGTGGGTAGCCATCTGGGAACTAGCGACCATCTAACAGTATGGTTCACAATAAACACAGCAATAGAGTCCAAGCCATACAAAGGCAAAGGTACTGGACTTAGGAGGCTGACTTTGCCAAAATGGGTGAGTGCCTAAGGAATGCACTAGCAAATGGGCAGGAAGGAGGTGGAAGAACAATGGGGAATAATAAAACTGCCATCACAGAGGTAACAAGCCTTTGTGTGAAGCAAATAAACAAAACTAAGCGATGTAAGAAACCACTATGGTTCTCAAAGGAAGTGGCAGCTTCCAGGAAGTACAAGGAATCACAGAAGAAGCAGGACAGAGAACTGTATCAGTTAAAGCAAAGGAAGCTGGGAAGGCAGTCAGAACAGCAAAGGCCCAAACCGAGGGAAAAGATAGCCAACTCAGTTAAGAAGGGGATAAAACCCTTTATAGGTACATCAGGGAGTGAAGGAAACCAAGGGAGGGATAGTGAGGCTTAATAAAGGGAGGGGAGGGTGGGCAGAGAGTGACTGTGAAAAGGCAGAGATACTAAACAAATATTTTGCTCAGTATTTACTAAGGAAGAGGAGGTACCTAAAACAAACAGTAGAAACACCCTGGATACAGAAGTTGATACCAGCCCATTTACAGAAGAAAGGGTTCTGAAAGAACTCTTAAAACTGAAGGTGGACAAAGCAATGGGGCCTGATGGGATTCATCCCAGAATTCTAAAAGAACTAAGGGTAGAATTAGTGACACCACTGACTACCCTGTTTAACAAATCATGGGAAGATCGGGTGGTACCCGAGGACTGAGAAGGCAGGAGTGATTCCCTTCACAAAAGTGGGAGCAAAGGCAGAAGCAGGAAACTACAGACCTGTTAGTTTAACCTCAGTGGTAGGAAAATGATGGAATCACTTCTGAAGGAAAGAATTGTCCAGTATCTAGAGGCCAGAGGGCTGGGACCCAAGGCAGCATGGATTCTGGCGGGAAGGTCATGTCAGATGAATCTGATAGATTTCTTTGACTGGGTGACCAAAGTAGTAGATCAGGGAGGGGCTGTGGACATGGCCTACCTAGACTTTAGCAAGGCATTTGACACAGTCCCACACACAAGATTAATATACAAGTTAGCTAGCCTGGGAGTGGGTCCAAGATGACAGCCTGGGTAAAAATTGGCTGGAGAATAGGACACAGAGAGTAATAGTAAATGGGGTCACTCTGAAGAAGGGGTTACTAGTGGGGTACCGCAGGGGTTCAGTATGGGACTGGTCCTCTTCAATGTCTTTTATAGCGACATTGCAGAGGGACTGGAAGGAAAAGTATGTCTCTTTGCAGATGACACAAGATCTGCAACAGAGTTGATGCACAGGTGGGGTGGAAAGGATGAGAAGGGACTTGGCAAGGTTAGAGGAATGGTCATATGTATGGCAGCTTAGATTCAATGCTAGAAGTGCAGGTAATGCACCTGGAAACAAAACCCAGGGAAAGAGCACACAATGGGGGTGAGATACTAACAACAACAAAATGGAAGGGACCTGGGGTAGTCATATCAGATGACCTAAAGGTGGGCAAGCAATGTGAGAGGGCAGCAAGGAGGCTGGGGATACTGGGATGCATAGGGAGGCATCACCAGTAGAAAACAGGAGATTATTATCTCTCTGTACAGACAGCTGGTCAGACCCAGCTGGAGTACTGCGTGCAGTTCTGGAGACCCAGTCTTCGCAAAGACATAGACAGGATGGAAGCTGTCAGAGGGCAAGTAAAATGGTGCAGGGTCTGCACTGGAAGACACTATGAAGAGAGACTTAAGGAGCTTAATATGTATAGCCTCGAGAAAGGAGGAGAGGGGGACGTGATAGAAACTTTCAAGTACCTCAAGGGAATCAACAAAGTCCAAGAGGGTAGCATCTTTCAATAAAAAGAGGTGTGCAAGAACAAGGGGGCACAATTTGAAGATAGAGGGCGGCTCAGAGGTAATTTAAGGAAGTATTTTTTCACAGAGAGGGTTGTGGATGCATGGAACGGCCTTCCGGAGGAGGTCGTGGAGTCAAAAACAGTGGTGGAATTCAAGCATGCATGGGACAGTCATAAGGCAATTCTTGGGGGGTGGGGGTAGGAAGAAGTAGGCTGCTGGTTAACTAGGATCTGCAGCTTATCCAGTAGGCAGGGAAATGGGCAGACTGGGTGGGCCAAGTGGTCCTTATCTGCCGTCAAATTCTATGTTTCTATGTCTATGTTTAGCCATTCCTAAACTTGGCTGAATTTTGATCTGTGTCAGTGGAACTGTAGTAACAAATCTGCCAAATGAACAGTATTTGTAGCAACTGGCAGCTTAAACACCTGTCTACAATAAGCAGTACCAGTTTTCAGGACGCAAGTGAAACTTAATGTGCACTGTTTCTCATTGAGAGAGATTCCTGGTGTATATGCGGTATTTTGAATACCTTCGTTTAGGAACGTGTTTTGACATTGTGATGCAGAAAATGAAAGGGCTTGCTTGGGAAAGTGTTTACATGCTGTTTCTCCACCATAACAGACTGTTTGTTGTATCATTTCTAATCACTTGTGTAGCTTTGCTGGATGCTTTTTTTTTTTTTCTGTTCAAGTTATAGAGAACTTTTCAGATGTTGTAGAGCAGTTAGTAAATTTCCCTGATTTTGGAGGGAGGTGGGGTGGCAACTTTAGCAGTAACATTAGTTATGAGAAGTCTCTGAGATAAACGTAGATACTAACATTAACATACTAAAATGCCAGAGTAGATGTAACAGTCTTTCTGAGTTTGCTCGATTGTCACACCAGCACTTAAATGTATTTATGTCTCCCCATTGGGTTATACTGTCCCCAGTCTCAGATGTTCCACCTGTATTGGACATGGTCGGATTTTATTCATGAGCTGAGGATGTCAGCCGAGTGGCTGCCGTGCCAGGAGTTCATCTCTAGGAAATGCCTGGTACAGCTGTCATACACAAGATGTTTAACTTTCTTCCGTAAGCGAACTTCCATCGCCCTTGCAGAACAAGATGTTGTTTAAAAAAAAAAAAAAAAACTGGTAACTTGGTGAATGAGACTAATAATCAGAATAAAAACATTACAACTTGACATTTCCAGTTGAGTGCATATAGGGCATTTAGTTTGGCCGAAATAGAGATCCCCAGATATTTCAGCTTTTTCACCAGCTGTAACCCATCAAGATTAGAAATAAGTTGGGCCTGATCTGTTTTACCTATTGGCAATAACTCACTTTTGGTCCAATTCGCTTTATGTCCTGATGGTTACCCATATTCCCTCATCCGAGAATGGACCTCTGGGAGATCTCTAGCTGGCTCCTGTATATAGAGAAGGAGATTGTCAGCGTACATGGGTATTTTATGCTCTGTACCACACCCCACATATCCATGAATCTCCTTGTTTCCCCAATGGCTGCTGCGAGTGGCGAGAGGACATATAGTAGGGGTGACAGCAGGCATCCCTCCCTAGTGTCATGTCCCAACCTGGGGAGAGTAATTTCATCATTCACAGATATTTGGGCCTCGGGGGAAGAGTACAAGGCACCCACCTAACATCTGAATTGCGACCCCACACCCAGGCATTTGAGTCTCAAACCGATACCTCGCTCCATGTGATCAAAGGCCTTCTCTGCCGCAAGGGCAAGGACTGCTGTGCCATGTCTTGCTGCTGTCTTCACCCACAAATGTACTACATTCAGGGTTCTGCGTATGTTATGCTTCTCCTGCCGTCCTTGTACATATCCAGCCTGATCCTGGTGTATCGAGGCTAGCCTAGGGAACAGGGGGTTCAATCGATTGGCAAGAGTCCTAGCCAGATTTTATAGTCTGCTGTAAGCAGAGAGATGGGATGATAGGACGCACATAATGTTGGGTCCTTGCCTGGCTTTGGGAGCACCGTGATGGTGGCGGACCGCATGGAGGGATGCAGATGACCCTTCTCCAGAGACTCCAACAACATGTCGTGTAAGGGGTCTAACATACTATCAAATTTCTTATTCTATGGGGAGACCATCCGGGCTAGGCCCCCCAAAAAAAAGGATTTTTTAGCGCATTGGGTTTCATCTTTAGTGATGGGGGCTTCGAGCCCTCTCGCCTCTTCACCCAGAGCAGGCACAGGTGACTTTTCAAAAAAATCATTGAGCTCTTGGTTAGTTGGAGCTACCTCAGAAGTGTATAAAGAGCCATTAAAGGTGCCAAATGATGCCCCAATCGATAGTGTCATAGACTAAATTCCCTGTGGGATCCCGGATTTGACCTATTGCTCTCCCACTCGTGAAGGTGGAGCTGCCAAGCAAGTTACTTGCCTCCTCAGTCCCCATCAAAGTAAGCCCTTGCTTGCGTTTAAAAGGATGGTGCTTTCTGTTCTGGCTCAGCTAAGCGTGTTAAAGTGCCATTTCAGCTTTTGAATTACCCTGTATAGGGGTGGGCCTTCGCATGTGAGCTTCCTCGCATGCAGCTATTTTGATGTGCAGTGATTTTGCTATGAGCTGAATAGGCGATCGTTTGGCCTCTGATGAAGCCTTTTAAAGCCTCCCACCTGCATTTGTGTGATGTGTCCCCTCTTTTTTGTTGTGAAATAGAAATTCCCCAATGTTACCAGCCATAAATTCAGTAGACTGTCTCACGGAGGAGATGGGGGACCAAGCGCCAATGTCTAGTTGCAGAGGGGGAGCCCAGTACTGACAGTTATCGTAAGTGAGGCATGATCAGATAGCAGTATGGGCGAATATACTGCTGAGTGGACTGAGGGCAGAAAGGAAGTACTGAATAGCAACCTATCTATGTGGGCATATGACTGGTGGGCTTGGGAGTAGAAGCTGTAATCTCTTCCAGTAGGGTTAAGATGGTACTGGACATTAACTAGACTCAAACTCCCCAAGGGCCTTGGCATTCTTAGAGAGAGGACAGGGGCAGGGGCAGGGTTAGGGTTGAAATGGTCCAGGACAGTGTCAGAGACTCAGTTGTAGTTTTCACCAACAGTTCAAGGGCCAAGGAGCACAGCCATGTCCACCGGAAGCCTCTGGAAGAACCCAGGGTCCTCCACATTCGGGGCTCATACCGACCTCAACGTGAGTGTCCCTTCCCCAGCTAGCTCAGCCTTCGCCAAGGCATACTGGCCTGCATTATCCACCACCTGGTCCAGGATCTTAACTTGTACCCCATGGGGAAACCATATAGAAGCACCCCTAGCCTTTGATGAAAAAAATGACACCCAGCGCCCCCCCCCCCAAAAAAGGGCGTTTTCTGGTCCTCCGCTGCAGATATGTGAGTCTTCTGCAATGGACTGAATGCAGTTTGGACCTTTGGACCTCTGCAGTATGCCTTTTTTTTTTTTGTTTGTGACAACAGACTAAACAGTTGACAATGACATTCCAAGTTGCAACCTTGACTGTGTTGGCCATTTTCAAACTGCGTTTTAAGGCACTTAAGTACATAGGGTAGACACTAAATTTTTTACTGCACATACACTCCAGTACGTTCGAACGTTTGAAATGCAAGATAAACCACAGCATAACAAGCTTATTTTACCCCTGTGCTGTATGTCTCCCCCCCCCCCCAAATAGAATTAGTAATTTTCCTCAAATAGCCTTTGGAAATTAAAACCAAATGTGCGTCCCAAAACCCTGATTTCCCCTGCCGACGTCCCTCCCACAACCAGGAGTAGCAGGCAGCAGCCCCCAAACTGAATTAACCCCCCAGTAGCAAACTTTAACCTGGTACGATACCCAATTCACCAACTTCCCCACCGCCTTCCTCTCTCTGCACCCACCAGGAAAGTCCTGGCCTGGTAAAGTGTCCCCTGAAAACTGGTAGCAGTAAGCAATGTAAAAACTAGTCAGTGAATCATTAATATTCCAAAAACATTTGTTATGGGCACACCATAGTAACTCCGTAAAAACAATGTCCTATTAACGGATCTAAAACTGAGCAACATGGGAAAGAGCTGACTAACCGGGTCTCTAGCTTCCCCCTTCCCACTCAGACATGTGGGGTTTACCGTACAGAGCAACAGTGAAAATATAGAACAGATTTGCAAAGAAAAATAAGAATGGTCTTGCAGATTAATCAACTCGGATATAAAAATTGTTCTATATGCAGGCCGTTTCAGTCTCAAGCTGGGGCAGTACTGAGATCTACCCCTTATGTGGGAGTTCTCATCTATGGCTGTACATTCTAGCTCCCAATGCATGGAGGGGAAAATATAGGCCTCCGTACCAATCCCCATTTGAGGCCGTAGTGGGGGGATAGATCTCCAACTAAATCAAATTTTCAGCAAGGCTTGAGGACCACACATTTGACATCCCCTGTCTTCCACAGTACACTGAGAGCATGGGTAAATATTGAAGGGTACACTAGAGCTAATCCAATTAATGCCTTTATTGCTACCAGCCCCGCAGTTACCAATGTCCCCAGATATGGCTGGGGCAGCCAAATTCACACAGCGGTCACAACGGATGAATAGCAGCATAAATTGCCCGACGAGGGTGCCTTCACAGTAGGAAGAGAAGGCCGTGTCCAAGTCAGAGAGGGACATGAGAGCCTGCTGCAGCATATTCCGGCCACTCCATGGGACCAGGCTCATTTTGAAACGCAAGACGTCCCCCTCACTGGGAGATTAAAAGTGGAGGAGCCGTCACGGTGGAACGTCTGAATGCAGTTTCACAAGCAAGATAGCAAGGGGTAGAAACGAAGCAAAACTGCAATCCACCGTGCAGTGTGAAAGGGAGTACTGTCGCTAGCCAGAATTACTGCGGTCCGACCACCAGATCACCGTCTAGGGGCAATTGTTCACCCCGCACATCAGGGTCTGGCCCACGCTTGTCTTTTTTAGGGTGTTACACATCCTAGATTACAGCAAAAGGGCAGCCAGTCTGTGCAGGCATTGGCTAGCCGAGACGAAAGCGGTACTCCTGATAAGTCAGAATTGGAGTTAGGTTCAAAAAGTAGGAAAAGACTTATCTTTTGGTAGTAGCCGTTGGGCTGGAGGATGATCGCCCCTCGAGTGATCTGGATTCCTCCTCAACCCATTTCTCTTGCTTCTCTGTGGCAGACAGAGTATCTAGATGGCTTGCCTGACCGGTCCACCCGGAGCTTAGCCAGGTACATGAAGATGAAAGACCAGCCCAGGGAGTACAGCTTTGATTTCACTGGATTGAACTTCTGTGTTTAAGCTGCAACTCCCACTGTACTCTTGAGAAATGTATACTTTGCTATTTAACGATACAGGCCCATGAGCTTTCATCTCCTTCAATACTGTCTCTTTATCCACATATCGCAAGTATTTAACTAGACAACACCTTGGGCGTTTGCCCTACCCTGTGGGCCCGCTTGATCTGGAACTGCAGGGCCTCTGAAGGTAGGCTGAGATGTTCCATGGGCCACTTGTGTAAGCCTTTCTCCAGGTTTCGGCAATCGGCCCCTTCAGGCAATCCAACAATCTTGAGGTTGGAACAACAGGCGCGATTCTCCTGGTCATCCACCTCATTAACCAGTTCTGCGAACTCACCTTTTATGCAGTTGCTTTCTGAAGTGACAGAGCTTAGGAAATCCTCCAAACTGCTAACCTGTTCAAGCTTTGAGATATGGGTTGTGAGAAGCAAAAGTCTTTGACAATCCCATTGCCATGCTTTGAAGCCGGGAGATTTGCACGGTGATATTGGTAAAACATGTCTTCTTCTTAGATTGCATGTTTGCCAGGGTTGCAGGATCCCCAGCCAGTGAGCGCTCTTAAATCCGATATATTGTGCTCAGATTCCCCAGCCCGTGGGCCTGCAATCTTATGGGGCTCTGGACCCTGAGCTTCGTGACTCTGCCAGCTCAAATGTGAGTGTCTGCCAATTTTTTTTTTTTTTTTGCTTCCGGCCAGTTTTGTTCTCTTGCTCTCCACTGATCTGTTTTCATGATGTCAATAATGTGCCCAGAGGAGCTCTGCCATTCTATAGAGCTAGCCACCTCGACACAGGTTGAACAGGCGGTTGAGATTTTTCTTGACCGTGTTGACCCTTTGTTGAGGGGATCGAAGATGATTCGGTCTCCAGTACCCTGGTCCTGTCCGGCCTTTCGAGAGGGCCAGGAGCAGTTGACGAATCCAGCTGTCTCCTCTCAGGAGCTGCGTCCCTCTGGGGACGAATCGTTGAACCCTGTGTGAGTGATTTATACTGCTTCCTCTGTCCGTATCTCCTTAGTAGTTGACCCTGTCGATGAACACGGTCAAAGTTGAAGTCCTGGTCAAGGGATTCCTCATGCTGTCTCGCACAACTGGGGGGTGTCGCCATCAGTGCTTTTCTTCCTCTTCATACTCAAACAATGAGGGGATCTGTCACCGTATGCAGCGGCACAACAATGAGCTCCTGTGGCAACAGTGGGCCTTGGTTGTGCAAGATAGGGCTCTACCCTTCACCCCTGCGGTCATTTGATTGACACCAGTTCAGCCCGTACCAGTCCTGCTGAGACAGCTGTCCCCAACAAGTCTCTCCACCGATCCAGGTGGAGCTGCCTCCATGACTGCCCCTGCAGGAAGCCCCCTCTAGGACTCCAGTCTCGCTACTGGCTTGCCAGGCCACTTAGTTGAGATTATGCACTTGGACAAGTCCCAAACGGTGCATTGTTGCAGACGGCCTAGGACTGTGTTTGAAGATTCTTTGAATGAGTCCGACGGGTCCTCGATGCAGTCTTCAAGGGCTTGTGCATTTGACTGTGATTCAGCTGAAGAGTGGACTTCCGACCACAGGCTAATCTCTTTCAGGGCTTTTCTCTGGCTCGTGTTTTTTTTTTTAATTCAGATTTATTGAAAGGCATGGGTTAAACAAAATACATTAAAGTCATACATTCAGCGAGTATAGCAACCAAACAGACTACAAACACCAGAACTTACAATAGTGTTGTACTTAAGTGATTTCAATGGCAGGTCAGTTCTTCTCATAGGCAATATTGAAAACTCTCGTGTCCTTTTACCACATTGTGAAATCCCTTTGGTAATTATGAAACCACTAGTCAGGACAGAGATGTAGAGCAAAGGAGGTGAATTTTGGTTCAGCAAAAAATGTTGATAGTTGGGGTCAATAGGGGATGCCTCCCTCCAGAGTGTCTATTGTGTCCATCTTTGGACAAGTATAAGATTTCAAATTGACCCTATAGGTCAACTCTTCCATTGATTGAATGTCCTGAACAGTGATCAGCCAATGTTGGAGGAGTGGGGACGAGCCACTTACGGGTGATAGTCTTATGTGCAGCTGCAAGGAGGATACTCCATAAGTACGTTTGGTCATGCCACGGGTCTCTGGGGGTGGCAAGCCCAGAATCATGTGTGACATTCAGAGGGGTGGCAATAGAGAACAGGTCTTGAACTGCTGCCACTATTTGCTGCCAGTACGGCTGCAACACAGGACACTACCAGAAAACGTAAGTGTTGTGCGCTGGTCTGAGCATTTCCTCCAACATACCTGCGTATAGGTGGGGTTCCATTTGCTTTGTATGACTGGCATGTAGAAATAATGTGTCCTGATCTTCCATGCGAACGCCTGCCATAAGGGAGAGTGAGTCGTTCTACAGGCTGTTCTAAATATCTTATCCCAGTTTCCCTCTGCAGGGTGTATACCAGCCTCCTGCTCCCATATGTGTGTCATGGGGGCAGTACAGTCTTTGTATAGGCTGCTGAGGGCCTTCTACAAGACTGATATCTGGCCTTTTATAATGGACTGATTCTAAATGGCCTTAATTGTCGCAACTAGCAAAGTAGAGCGGGGGGAGTCCCGCCCAGTCCCCTGAAGACCTGTAATATATGTTCTCAACTGCAGGAAACGAAAATGGTCCGAATTGTTTAGTTTGAAAGACTCTCTAATTGTGTGAAAGTCCTGGACCATAACCCCAGTTTTGCCTACCTTCTAAATGTATGGTCCAACTTTGATGGCAAGAAGGAGTCTCACCAGGCAAACCATTGGAGGGACCACAGTGATGGCGAGAGTTTGTACTTCTCCCAAGTTCTGTAGGTGGCCCACAACGTGTTGTGAACTGTCATCAGGAAAATGTCGTCATCCTTAGTTTTGAACATGGGGTCCATGACCCTCGCCCCCAAAGTCTGACCTCCTCCTTCCCTGAGCTCTATTAGTTTCCAGTTAGCTTGATATTCTGGTATAGACCACAATAGGGCAAACCTCAAATGTACTGCTAAGTAATAATCTTCCAGGTCTGGAAGTGCCCTGCCCCTATAGATTTTGTCTGTTTGCATGATTAAATATTTGAGTCGGGGTCTCTTCAAATTCCAAACATAATTGGTTATGATCTTGCGACAGACCTGGAGCTATGTTTTTGGAATATTAAGGGGTAGACATTGAAAAAGATTGAAGAACCTGGGAAGTACATTCATGACCACAGATTGCATACGGGAGAACATAGGAAAATTAAGAGAAGACCACCTGGTTGTATCTTACCTAAGCTGACTAGTTGATGGGTCAAAGTTGACAGTGAATAATTTACTCAGATTTTAGGGATTTGTACCCCCAAATATTTGATGTGGGTGGCATTCCAGTTAAGGGTAAATAATTGAAGTATGGCGGTCGATGGCTTGTAATGAAAATGGAGCACCTCTGTCTTTGCCTTGTTAAAATCAATTCTGTCTGTGCTTCATCTGTTTCAGTACCCCAACACTGAGAGACACACACACACACACACACACACACACACACACACACACACACACACACCTCATTACCAAACCCTTCCCACCCTTGTCCCCCTTTGCCAGAACTACTAAAACCCTCCTCCCACCTATGTCAGTGCCTAACCACCCTCTCCACCTATCTGTGCCCTTTACCAGAATAGGGTACCTGCCAAACTCCCACCCATCTCAGCCTCCCCAGTCATGTCCCCTTTGTTAAAACCTAAGGTACGAGTCACCTGCTACAACCTTCTCAGTCCCCCCCACCATACCTCATTCTCAACCTTTAGGCACTGAAATGAGGGACAGTCAGTGACCATCACAGGGGGACACACCAGCATGCTTCAAAATAAGGAAAATAAGCTCTAGTTACAGCAGAAAACTGAAAGGCTCTTGAGCAATGGCAAATAGTAAACAGTAGTGACAGAGAGCATTCTGCTGTAATTTTTTGAAAGTTTAAATGGCTCCGTGGTCTCTACTGTACTCCCACCCCACTCTTCTTCACTGGTGCAGTGTTGCAAACCATTGCTCAAGAGTCTTTCCTACTACAGAGCTTACAGTCCTTATTTGAAGTACACATTAATTTAAAATTGCATTTTGTTTTTAGTGTGCTTTTGTGCCATCAGCTTCTTGAATAAACCTCTTCTCAGTGGAACTGTTAAATTTTTTACATACCTGGTGGTCTAGTGACTGACGCTTATGACACTGGTGGTCCCCACACCCACTCGCTCCTGTCCGCCCATTATCAGCTTCTTGAATAGACCATTTCTCACTGGAACTGTTTTTTAAATTTTGATACCTGGTGGTCTAGTGACTGACGCTGATGGCACCGATGGTCCGTTTTCACGTACGCCTGCTCGCTTGCTCACTGTCTCTCCACTTCATCTGACTACCACATCCACTTTCCAATGGCTTCATGTTTTGCCAAGCACTACGCAGGAGCGCACATTGAAACAGTGGGGGAGGAGAAAATGGATCGCACTTTTTTGCGATCCAGGCTCAATTTGACTAGCGCGACCAGCCGGTTTGCATCGCAAATTGCGATGCGATACCGACTATTTAAAACCCTGTTATTATGACATAATCTGTTTTTATAATGAAATCTTTTTGAGTATTAACCCCCACTTCTATAACCCCAATATGTATATCGTCCCTTATAGCTTTTGCCAAGGGCTCGATATATAAGGCAAAGAGGATGGGTGATGGGACAACCCTGACTGGTGCCACTTCCCAGACCGAATCTGTTTGAGATGCCTGTGTTGACCCTTGCGTAGGCCTGTGTGGCTGTGTACAGTGTTTTTATCCTGTTTACAAAAGACTGCGGGAAGCCAAGGTGTTCCAAGACGAGGAAAGAAAGCTCCAAGAGACATTGTCTAAGCTTTCTCCGGCGTCTAAACTCCTCACATGCTGGTGTGAGAGTTCGATGTATTGCATTTAATTGTATGGTGAACATCGTTGGGGTTGTGTACCCTATTACAAAACCTGGCCTTGTTCAGGTGGACTACTTGGGGGAGCAGTAGGTTAAGGCGGTTTGCTATAATGAAGGTGAATACCTTGTAGTCCACATTTTAGGAGGGATATCTGTTGGTAGGGGCTGCACTCGGTGGGATCTTTACCAGCTTTAGGAAGGACTATTATAGTGGCATAATGCCATGATGGTGGTAATAGTCCACCCTCCCAGGCCTGGACATTTTCCAGTTTTTAGGTTTTTAATAGTTGCTGAAATTTCTGTCTGGGATACTGGGACAGTAAGAGACTGACCCTGTTTCGGAGTCAGGGCAGGTTTAGTGCCTGCAGGAATAGTCTCTTATCCGGTAGCGAGGATTCATCTTGGGGTTGGTATAGCTTTTGGTAATAAGACACGAAAGCCTCAGCAATCTGGTTCCCTCTGTGGGACATCTGGCCATTAGTGGGGTGCTTGATTTTCACAGTGGTAGCTTTAGCTGTCTGCTGTTGAGGCGAAATGCCAGAAACAGTCACTCTGGCTCCCCCCATAATTTTTTTTTGTTTTAGATACCAGAGAGCTTTTTTAGTTTCTACTTTTTGTGTGTTTTGGATTCTGGCCTTTAGCCTCTTGGGCTCTTCTTCGTTCTGTTTGGTCCATTTCTGTTTCTGTGTTGTCTTCAGCGATCTCAGCTGATCTAGTAATGTATCTGGTTCTGTCTTTTTTCTTGTGCACAGCTATAGAGATAATTTTCCCCCTGACCATTGTTTTGGTGGTGTCCCACAGGATTTGGCTGTGAATTCTGACTTGGCATTATGTTCTAGCGTCTGTTTAATTAAATTTTTGATTTTGGTTACTATTTCTTGGTCCCGGAGTAGGGAAATGTTCAGCCTCCAGTGGGTGGTCTTCCTCGGTAGCATGAAGTTTGCCTCAAGGAAAATCGGCTTGGTGGTCTGAAAGAGTGGATGTACCCATCCACATTGAATGAAATGTTATATATTTTGCGTAAACTAAAAAAGTGTCTAATCCAAAGAAGATTTTCAGTCTGGGGGAGAAACGTGTGTAATCCTTAGCCTGTGGGTATTTCACCTGCCAGACATCTGCCAATCCCAAATCATTCAGCGGTTTCTTGAATAATCTGACTGTTCTGTTACTTGGGTTGGGGATCTGTGAGGTGGTGTCCGAGGCCCTGTTAAATATCAAGTTTCAGTCTCCTCCCATGATTAGCAGGCCTTTTGATTTTTCCACTGTTTCCTGTATTCTAGAGGAGTAGAAGCTGAGTGGGGAACCTGGAGGCGCTTACACATTTACTAAGAGACCAGGGTCTCTTGTACCGTACCTATGACCATGATATAATGGGCCCCCGGATCTGCAACCACCTCCACCTGATCAAAAGGAAAATAGTCCAAGAGGAGAATCACGACCCCCTGCTTCTTGCCTTATTCCAGGGAGGCGTGATATACATTGGGGAGTGCCCTAGATTGAGTTTTAGCACTTCTTGAGGGGAAAGGTGGGTTTCCTGCAGGACGTTAATG
This sequence comes from Neoceratodus forsteri, assembly GCA_016271365.2. Classification (NCBI taxonomy): domain Eukaryota; kingdom Metazoa; phylum Chordata; order Ceratodontiformes; family Ceratodontidae; genus Neoceratodus; species Neoceratodus forsteri. Next base: position 1,060,053,903 of record CM057453.1, on the reverse strand, counting down.
TCACATAATTGGGTTTTCAGGTGTATAAGGATTTGTTTCCTCTCTATTGGGTTATTTGTACCACTAATATTGTGTGACGTGATTCTAGTACTTTTATAAGCCATTATTATTAGAGTAAATGTGTAGCTGCTGATCTAGTTTGAGTAAATTGACAGAGTATATAATCTGCTGGCTGCCATAAACAAGAACATTTACCCAGTAACAGAAGGTAATAAGCAGTAATCTGTCGAAATAGCATCAGCCATGACCAGGGCCCCTGGTGTTCTGCAGCAGCATTTTCTGATTTCTGCGGCATGATTTATTAATTTCTGTGGCAGAATGCAGTCCTGTCATTGGCTAAATATGATGTGATGTCATCGATGACATATGCTGAGCATAGAGGAGGGGCGTCAGGATAAACGAGCTGGGAAAGAAAGCCTGACACTATGAAAAAACAGTATATTTATTTGAAAATTCACCAAAAACAATCAATTCTGCGGCACTATATATATTCTGCGGCATGATGCAAATTCTGCGGCAAATTCCGCAACCGCAGAATTCCAGGGGCCTTGGCCATGACAAACGGTAAATACAGAAACAGGTTACCAGAGTACAATGTGTGACTTTCTCCAGCAGGTGGCATTGCTGCCTGAAAACACTGCAGAAAATCCCAAAATGGAGGGAAAAATAGGAATTCTACTAGTATGTGGATCGATAGTGTAGTGTGAGACAGTTGGGTCTGTCATCTCCAGCAGACTCTGATATTAGCTTCCTAGGTCAGACGGGGTGGTGCCCACAGTCTGGGGAGTGTCACACCTGCGGCACAATATTCCCTACCTTGGTGGGGAAAAGACCATAAGAGCAGGCTCATGAGAAAAAGCAACGAGCCCGCTGGCCGCTCTGACATCAGCAACGCTATAAATGATGGAGGGAAAGGGTTACAGGCAAACCTCTTCTATGGCTACCCCTGTCTCCTGCCTCCCGAGCCAATGATTATCAAAAGATTTGGCTGCCTACTAGGACAATTGCCCTTCCACCTTGCTAAGGAAGGTGAGGTCTGGTGGGCAGATGGTTCCTGATTCAAGATTGGGAAGCAGACGGAGCTGAGGGATCAGGCAGTCATTAGGTTACTGACATCGCCAGAAGTCTCTCTGGCTCATGTCGGGAGTCTATGGAGATTTCCTTGGAGCCAGTTCAGTAAAGAGCCAGATACCCCTTTACTGAGATCCTGGATAGGGACGAATCCCCTTGGGTTGCCTTCCCGATGGTTGAGGCTGTCTTGTGACTGGCACTGGAGCTTTGGCAGCACCCACCTTCTGCCAGTATGGTCTACAAGTATGTGGTACCAGTCGGCACGTTGTCTGGATTTTTGTACCACCCCTCAGCCAGGGGTCTGGTCACAGACTGTCTTCCCTAAGTCTGGCAATATTGGGGACAAGGACAAGCCCCCAGACAAGGAGTCCAAAAAGCTTGACCATGCAGCGAAAAAGGTTTATGTTGTGTCCTCCCCTGGTCTCAGTCAGTCAAGCTACGCTCCGATGATGGCCCACTTTGGTTACTCCATGATGGGAGTCCTGGATCATGCCCTCCCATGCCTACCTAGTGATAAGCAGCTGGCGGTAAAAGTGGTCCAAGACAAGGGTCAAACACTGGCTGAACACTAGCTTCAGACGGCCTTGCATGTGAGCGATTTTACTGTGCCTTGTGCCTTGGCAACAGCCATCTCAATGTGTCTCGGTACCTGGCTGCGGATTTCCACCTTTACGGCAGAAACCCAGCACAAGTTGACTGATGTCCCCTTCCTGGGCACAAACGTATTTGGCCTTGTGGTTGAAGGCCACCCCACCAGGCTTGAGATTCCAGTGCCACCCTGGATTCTGTGACCTCTTCTCAGAAGGATTCAAAAGGGCAGAGGCCAAAGAAAGTATTTTTCAATTTTGGCCCTTTCAAACAACATGAAGTCTTGCTGTATTCTGACTATTGCAGTTAGCCCCAGCACATGAACTGCACTGGAGAGTAGAGGGTTAAATTCTATGCAGAGCATAGATCGTTGAGCTCGAGCTCGGTTCAAACCTCTATCTGCAGCACTTTGAAATACAGCCGCCAGATTCTTTACTCCGCCTAACTGAACAGTCGTTCCGGAGATTTTCTGCTCTGCTTGGGGTTCAGCAGTCTGTTAGAGTCGTCTGTTTTACCGATGATTTCAGATCTCTGTCTGTGGTACACTAAGTACTAGATAGTGATCTAGCATAGTAAAAAACTTGTGGAAATTGTAAAAGTGGTATTTTGACTGGTTTGACTGAACCAGTCATCTAGTGTGTTTGTGTTCATCTTTCCTTTAATTTTTAGTGTGTGGTTACTGGTCCTTACTTTCCCCCCTTAAAAAACAGGCATTTCTTGCCTTTTTCCTGTTACCTGTCACAAGGTTAGAAACCGATAAGGGAGTCTTGCCTGGCTGTTTGCTGTAAAAAAGGATGAGTTTGTTGGTTAGGATGGCTACGTCTGAGAAACCCAAAAGAAAACCTGGGCCCACTGGGTTTCAACACTGCAGTGTGTGTGGGGAAGTCTTTGCTAAGGCTGATCCCCACACCACCTGTGTTTGTTGTTGTTTGGGGTTTGACCACCTTGATTCAGACTGCCAAATTTATAAAAACTTCCCTAAGTCTACCTTGGAAAAAAGGTTGGGCAGGCTTAGGTATGAAGAGTCTGAGAAGTCCGCTGACCTAGATGGCCAGCCTGGTTCGGTTCCAACCGAACCAGAAGGAGTGCCCTCTGACCAGGGCGATACTTATTCGGTCAGGAGGAGAGCTGATCCTGAGGAATCAGTTCCTACAAAGAGAAAACGAAAAGAGAAATTGTCCGGTTCGGATCCAGAGATCCATGTTCCGACCGCCGAGGAGATTGCCCGAGCGATTAGGATTGTGGAATCGCTTCGTCAGGTTCAGTCTGATCTGGCAGGCGCTTGGTTCGGTAGGTTCCTCCGGTTCAGGATTATGCCCCTGAAGACTATTATGAACTGGATTTGGAGGGGGAAGAGGATTACGAATGTGATGGTGATGGTATGGAAGGTCTGGATGAGCCCATCGAACTGGACATCTCCCCAGACAGGCCTTCTGGTGTTTCCCCTCCTAGGCTTTGAGTCCCCTTCCCACTGCGTTTTATAGGAAAGTAGCAGAAACCCTCCAGCTCCCTGTGGAAGAAGCTGTAGAGGAACCAGAGGAGCCTGATTATGTGGAGATGATGGACATCCCAGAGTCCAAGAGACTGTCTGTTCCCCTTCATTAGTCCTTTGGGAAACTGACACAAAAACTGTTATAGACCCCAAATTCTGTACCTCCTGTTGACCGAAGGATGGGCAAGAGGTATACTTTATCAGGCTCAGGTACGGAGTATTTGTACCAACAATGCAGCCATGTTTGGGTTGTGCAGGCTGCAGCCTGTGATAAGGCTAATATACCATTGGCTTCACACCCCCCAGATAAAGACTCTAGGAAGCTGGATGCCATGGCAAAGAAACAGTACAATGCATCCTCCTTGGAACTCGGGCAGACTAATTACATGGCCTATGCAGCCAGGTACCAGAAGCCCAGGTGGGTCACTGTACTGGCACTGGATAAGCAGGCTTCCCCCCAGCTGGCCAGGGAGCTGGAGGAGGTGGCTGCTGATGGGATGGAGGCAAAGTTACAGTTTCATGCTGCTGTGGACCCCAGTGATGTATCATCAAGAGTCATGGCTACATCTGTGGCTCTTTGGAGAATGGCTTGGCTCAGATGTACTAGCCTCTCGCAGGACACCCAGACTAAGGCCATGGATTTCCCTGTGGTGGGTAATTCTCTGTTTGGGGAGCAGACAGAGAATTACATGAAAAAGATGGACGTGTACAGGACCACCTACAAGAGTGCACAGGCCAAGGAAAGGCAGGTAACTCCTCAAAGGCAGCAAGCTAGGGGCAGGCCTTTTCATAGGCCTTTCTGCTAAGCACAGGCCTCTTCTCCCTTTTCTCAGAGGGGGTTCTTCAGAGGGAGAGGCAGAAGGGGGATGAGCAGTGCTGCATCCACCCCTCAGCCTAAGGCTCCTGTCCAACAGACACCCTGATGTGTCCTCCTGGGTCGACTCCGCCATTCCTGTAGGAGGCAGGCTGGCTTACTTTGTCCAGGACTGGTTGTCTGTTACCTCAGACAAGTGGGTCCTGGAGGTGGTAAGCCAGGGGCCGGTTCTCTGCTTCAAAAATATCCCAAAGCTGAGAGCCAGATCCTTTCCACCTGCAAGCATCTCAGAAACTGTTGTCCTAGAGGTAGAGGTTTCATCTCTGCTGACCTTAAGGGCCATAGAGAGTTCCTACATTGCACAGGGGCAAAGGTCTGTACTCCAGGTACTTTCTTACCTCAAAAAAGACAGGAGTGGCGACCCATCCTAGACTTAAGATAACTGAACAAACATCTTTTAAGACCAAAATTCAAAATGGTGACTTGGGGAATAATCCTTCCCTCTCTAAGGCCAGGGGACTGGCTAGCCTCCTAGACCTAAAAGATGCCTGCTTTCACATTCCCATCAGGTGCTCCCACAGAAAGTATCTCAGGTTTGAAATTTCTTTCAGGCCATTATCAGTTCAGAGCAATGCACTTCAGCCTAACATCGGCCCCAAGGGTATTCACAAAATGCCTAGCAGTAGTAGTGGCTTTTTTAAGAAGGAAGAATATTTCCTTATTTCCATACGTGGACGACTGGCTCTTTGTGGGTCAGTCTCCAGACCAAGTCAAGTCAGACCTGCAGGTGACCCAGCAAGTGCTCACTTCCCTAGGATTTCTTCTCAATCTCCCCAAGTCAGTTCTCGAGCCTGTACAGCTTCTCACCTTCATAGGGGCAGAGCTGGATACTGTCAAAGCAAGAGCTTTTCTTTCCCCGGAAAGGGCAAGGGCTATTATAGAGCTGGCTTCTTCCTTCCATCTTCTGGTTTCTCGGCCAACAAGGCACTTCCTTCAGCTTTTGGGCCACATGGCAGCTTCTACAGCAGTGGTCCAAGGGGCCAGATTTCAGATGAGGGACATTCAGTTTCATCTGAGGGCTTTTTGGTCTCCGAGGTAGTTTCTCTAACCAGACTAATTTCCAGTGACTCAGACCTTGATCCAGGCTCTCCAGTGGTGGCAGGATCAGGACAACCTCAGTCAAGGAGTCCCATTCGTCACTCGGTCTCATTCAGTGGTCTTAACCATGGATGCTTCTCTGCTGGGGTGGGGGGCCCATCTGGGGCTCTCATATCCCAGGGACTGTGGTCCTCTCAGGAATCCCTTTTTCATATCTATCTCTTGGAGCTCAGGGCAGTCTTTCTGGCCCTGCAAGCGCTCTCTGTCAGTGCAGAACAAGGTAGTTCAGGTCAGGACAGACACCACCACCACCACCACCATGTGGTACATAAACAAGCAGGGAGGCACTCTGTCCATGGCCTTGTGCACGGAAGCCATGAAATTATGGTCCCTGGCTTATTCTCTACAGACCTCTCTGATAGCAGTCCACCTTCCAGGAAAAAACAGTGAGGTAGCAGATGCATTGAGCAGGATTTCCCAGGGCCATCACAAATGGTCCCTGGACCCTCTGGTGTTTAAAAGTGATTTTTTTTCAAGGTGGGGCACTCCAGAGATAGATCTCTATACAGCCCCAGACAGTCACCAACTTCCTCTGTTTTGTTGCAGACCCCCAGTCTTGGGCTCAGTCCCCCTGGATGCTCAGATTCTGAACTGGGAAGGGAAATTTATATATGCATTCCCTCCTTTTCCTCTGCTGTTCACGATAAGGTCACAATCCTGCAAAGTGATCCTGATTGCTCCAGACTGGGCCAGGCAGCCTTGGTATCCCCTGTTGCTGTCCCTGTCAGTCCGTCTTCCCCTGTTTCTTCCCAGGAATTACAACCTGTTAACCTCCTCAGGGGAGGATTTGGTATCCTAGTCTTCAGTCTCTCAATCTCAAGGCATGGCTCTTGGAAGAGTTACAGTATGCAGATTTGCATCTGTCTGAAGGGGTTCTGGACATTATCAAAGCCTCTTGAAAACCTGCCACCAGAAAACTTATAATTCCAGATGGAAAAGATTCAGCATTTGGTGTTCCTAGAAGCGTATTTCCCCAGACACTGCTGAATTGTCTACAGTTCTGGATTATATGGTTCATCTCAATGGCCTAGGCCTCAGACCAGCTACTCTCAAAGAATACTTGTCAGCTGTTTCTGCTTTTCTGTCAGTGGGGAAGCCTTCCTTACTGTCATCTCACCCTGTTCTCTGTAAAATTTTCAAGGGATTGCTTCATACCAATCCTCCCCCTGTAGGGATCCTACTCCTGCTTGGGACCTTAATGTTTGCATTGCTCAGCTTATGCAACCTCCCTTTGAGCCTTTGTCTTCAGCAGAGCTTAAGTACTTGACTTGGAAAACTGTGTTCCTGGTAGCCATTACCTCTGCCAGACGTATCAATGAATTACAAGCTCTGTCAGTGGAACCTGATTTTCTCATTCCATAGAGATAAGGTGGTCCTTAGAACCAATAGGAGGGTCTTGCCTAAAGTGGTTTCAGATTTTCATCTGAACCAATCCATGTCTCTCCCTGTGTTCTTCACTGATGATTCTTTTTCAGGAGAGAGAAGGATACACAGTTTGGATGTTAAAAGAGCCCTTAGTTACTACATTGAGCGTACTAAGGCACACAGGTTTGACTCCCTTCAGCTGTTTCTCACTTATGGGGAAGTCTTATGGGACAGGGCAAACCTGCTACTAAGAGAACTGTTGCCAGGTGGATTGTCTCTTGTATGCAATTCTGCTATGAGAAGCTAGGCAAAATACCACCCTCAGGCCTGAGGGCTCATTTGGCTGGAGGTACAGCTGCTTCCCTGGCTGCTGCCAGGAATATTCCTTTGTTAGACGTATGCAAAGCAGCCACTTGGAAAACAGTCCATACGTTCACCAAGCATTACTCCCTGGATATCCAGGCTGGGAGTGATGCTCAGTTTGGTACAGCAGTACTTCAGAGCCTATTCCCAAAGTAGGTTCTGTCCCTCCTCCTTGGAGGTACTGCTTATTAGTCTGCGATTATAGAATACAGCAAGACTTCATGTTGTTTGAAGAAAAATTACTCATCTTAGTAATTATGTTTCTTCTAATGGAGTCTTGCTGTATTCTGACCTCCCTTCCTGCCTCCCCTCTCAGAACCTGTTTTTGGGAAGTGGACTGGCAGGTGCAGTGTTGCACCTCAGGGGGTGCATTTGGGCACTCCCTCTTTTTAGAGAGGGGGAGTGGGTTATTTTTTATTTTAATAGTCTTGAGTTGTTCACTACCTGGTTTTTGAGTTTTGATTTCTTGACTTGAGTCTTTTGTGGATCCAAAATGTTTGGTTGCCATTTGGCTAGTAAAAATTTTACAATTTCCGCATAATGGTCTTAGTATTAGCTCGTAAGAATCTGACGGCTGCACTTCAAAGTGCTTCAGACAGAGGTTTGAACAGAGTTCAAGCTCGGCGTTCTATGCTCTGCGTAGAATTTAACCCTCTACTCTACGGGGCAGTTCAAGTGCTGGGGCTAACTGCAATAGAATACAGCAAGACTTCATTAAAAGAAACATAATTACTAAGGTGAGTAATTTTTTTCTTATGTTGCAGCAGCCCCAGCAGGGGCCTTCGCAGGCTTGGCGCCCCAAGACGAAGTTCCCCAGTTAGGGCCCCCAAAAAAGGCAGGGGTAGGGCTCCAGTGCCCATCCAAAACCCCCCACTGACAGGCTGAGAGGTGTCTGCATCCCACCCATCCAGTCCCTGTCCCAGCTCCTGGGGTTGTGGGGGGGTCAGCTGCACCACTTCTGGCACACTTGATTCCTAGTTATCTCGGACAAGTGGGTCCTAGAGGTGGTGGGAGGAGGGTTGTGTGTCTACTTCGAGGATCTCCTGCCTTACTAACCTCACGTATCAAGGGAGTCTGTGGTGTTGCAGGACATGCTGTTTACCCTCAAGGAGGACATTGTTGAACTCCTGGAAAAAGGAGCTATAGCTCATGTCCAGACTCTGTGGCAGGTCAGGGCTTCATTTCCAGCTACTTCCTGGTCACAAAACAGATGGTGGGGTTTGCACCCCATACTGGATCTCCATGATCTAACATACTAACAAGCCAGCAGATTAGATTCTATGCTCTATCGAGTCTGCTCGATGATCAGTGCCTTCCCAGGGTACCGGTTTTTAACCCCCCCCCCCCCGCGGGGCTCTGGGATGCACCCTATCCCAGCCCTTCTTGAACCCCTCTACAGTCGTAGCAGCCACCAACTCCCCCAGCAGCACATTCCAGGGCTCCACCACCCTCTCAGTGAAGTAGTGTCTCCTTGTTCCCCCCTCAGTCTCCCCCCTTCCAGCCTTATTGAGTGTTCTCTGGTGGTCCCTACCTCCCTCAGCTGAAGCACCGCCTCAAGGCTTACCCTGTTCATTCCTTTGAGATATTTGAAGACATCTGACCTATCCCTCCTGTTCCTTCTCTCCTCCAGCAAGTACAGGTTGAGCTCCTCCAATCTCTCCTCATAGGGCCTTTTCCCCTCGTCCCAGTATGATCCTGGTCGCCCTCCTCGGGACCCTCTCCAGAAGAGCAGTGTCCCTCTTTACGTAGGGACACCAGAACTGCACACAGTATTTGAGGTTGTGGTCTAACCAGGCAGTTGTACAGCAGAAGGAGCACCTCTCGACTCCTTGAGGTTATCCCCCTGGCAGTGCAGCCCAGCATTTTATTTGCTTGGGCCGCAGCCCTCCTACAATGCTGAGTTGTTGTTAATTTTGGCATGCATTACCACCCCGAGGTCTTTCTTCCCCCTAGAAACCTGCAGTGTCTCTCCCCCCAAGTAGTATACATGAGCTGGGTTTTGGCCCCCAGGTGCCAGAACCCTGCACTTCCTAGCATTAAAGTCTCGCTTCCAGGCGCGAGACAACCTCCCCAGAGTCTCCAGGTCCTCCTGGAGAGCCAGCTTCCCCTCCTCCCCTTCTACCACCGCCTACAGCTTTGAGTCATCTGCAGAGAGGCTCATCTTGCTCCTGGTACCACTTCTGATGTCTGAGATATAGGCATTAAACAGGAGTGGGCCCAGTACCGACCCCTGTGGGACTCCGCTAATGAGACTCCTGGAGGATGAAACCTCCCCACAACCCTCACCTTCTGTACACGGCTCTCCAGCCAGTTTCCTATCCACCTGGCCATCTTCCTCCCCACCTCCGTATCCTCCAGCTTCCCCAGTAGCCCGGGATGCGGCACCACGTCAAACACCCTCTGAAGTCTAGAAAGAGGACATCCATTGGCCTGCCCTGATCCAGCGCACTCGTCACCCCTTCATAAAACTCCACCAGGTTGGTCTGACACGATCTGCCCTTCACAGAGCCATGCTGGCGATCATGTAGGTGACTCTATGCCTTCAGAACTTCCTCTGGCCTCTCCTTCAAGATGACCTCCATCACTTTGCCCACTAACGACGTCAGGCTAACCGGCTTATAGTTTCCTGGCTCCTCTTGTGAGCCGCCCTTGTGTATAGGCATGATATGGGCCACCCTCCAGTCATGAGGCACCCACCCGACTGCAGGGAGGAGTTAAAAGGGTCTGTCAGGGGTGCGGCCAGGGTATCAGCCGGCTCCTGAAGCACTCTGGGATGGATCCCGTTTTGGGCCTGGTGCTTTATCAACTGTTGGGGCCTTGAGGGCATCCCATACCCTCCCACTGTGGATTTCAACATCCATTTCCTCCACTTCATTCTTCCGGTCCCCCATTCCTGTCCCCTTGCAGTGACCCCCCCCCCCCCGGTCCTCCTTGGTGAATCTAAATCAGTTTCTCTGGAAGCGCATGCTCAGTATGGTCACGCTGAACTAGATAATACCACTTCTGGAGCAGGTCATGTGGTTCTGCTCTCTGGACCTCCAGGATACTTTCTTTCTTGTTCATCCCACTGATGGCCTCGGTGTGCTTTGGTTCCATGCAGAAAGCTGTTCTCTACCAGTTCCACGTCATTCGACCTTTCCTTAGCGCCCATGGTCTTCACCAAGTGCATGGCAGTGCTGGCAGCCTTTCTGCGGTGCCAGGGAGATGGGGTATACACCTGCCTGGATATCTGTCTGATTTCTGGGCCGTCCAAGGAGGCAGTGGAGTGGTCCATGGAGACCAGCAGAGGCTTGGCCTTCTGGTCAGTCTGGCCAAGTCTGAACTGAACCCCTCACAGGTACTTCATTTTATCAGGGCAGAGCTGGACTCCCTCTGGGACAAGGGCTGACTCCCTGCAGATTGGCACATCTTACATCCTTTGCCTTATTTCAGGTTGGGCACTCGTGCCCTGCCTAGGACTTCCTGCAGCTGGTGGGGTACAGGGTGTCCTGCAGCAGTGTAATCCTGTGGGCCTGCTGGTTGATGCATCACTTTAAGTGGGAGCTGGATTATCAGTGGTCCCAGCGCCTAGGTCACTTGGACCAGCCAGTCTCTGTGACGCAGCTGATGTGTGATACCATCCAGTGGTGGCTTGTCCCAGAACATTTGGAGGAAGGAGTGTCCCATTTGTCCACCCAGAGCTGACAGTCATTCTGACACACACCTCTGATGGGGTGGGGAGCACACCTGGGGGAGTACAGAGCCTATGGGCTCTGGACCCCCAGGGAGTCCCATCACCACATTAACAGCTGGAGCTCCGTACAGTGTGCTTGGCTCTGATGGAGTTCACTCCTTTTGTCTGAGGTCAGGTCATACAAGTCCAAACTGACAACACCATGACTATGTATCATCTGAACAAGCAGGGCTGCATGCACTCCCTTCTCTTGTGTCGAGAGGCCCTCATCACCTGGACCCTCATGCAACTTAGGTACAGCTCTCCTGGCGAGCCGACAGCCAGCTGGCGGACATCCTCAGCTGGGTGGGAGAGATGTTGCACGAGTTGTTTCTGCATCAGGAGGTTGTGAACCACCTGTTCTCCCTATGGTGCACGTCTTTGGTGGAGCTCTTTTTTCCTCCAGGGAGAACACAAAACTGAAGCTGTTTTGTGCCCCCCCCCCAGCCTGGAACACTGCTGGGGGATGCCTTCATAAGGCCTTGGATCCCAGGCCTCCTGTACACCTTCCTTCCCTTTCCCTTGATCCACATGGTGGTGGTGGTCAAGGTGCAGAGGACAAGGCCCAGATGATCCTGATTGCCTTGAACTGGCCCTGCCAGTTCTGGTCACCTCAGCAGCAGACCTCCGTGGCGGTTGCCTCTGCACCTGGCTCTGCTGTCTTGTCATTGAGAGAAGATCCTGCACCTGGATCTTCAGGCCCTGCACCTCACAGCCTGGTTCCTGAGTGACTAGAGTTCCAGGCTGTAGGTCTTCTGGAAGATGTGCTCCACTTTTGTGGAGGCATCTTGGAAGGAGTCAGCTCGTCAGTACTATGCCTTTAAATGGAAAATTTTCCATTTGGTGCCAGGGAATGGGGCCTGATCCCCCTAGCTAGCATTCTGGACTATTTTTGGTCCCCTTCCCAGCTGGGGGCTGAAATAGACAACCCTAAGTGTGCACCTGGCAGTCATCTCTGCATACCAGATGTGGACTGGTGTGCCGATGGTGGTGCAGGAGAAGGCGGTCAGGTGCCTTTTCAAAGGCCTTGAGCACTTGAACCTGCTGGTGCTTGAACCACCACCACCTTGGGACCTGTTGCCGTTCTGGCAGTGCTCACGGGCAAGCCTTTTGAGCCTGTGCACAAGTGGGAGATGTCACACCTGTCATGGAAAACCTCCTTCTTGGTGGCTGCCACCTCTGCCAGGAATATTAGTGGGTTCCAGGCACTCTTGGAGTCTTTGTACCCGGTCTGCCACAAGGAAAAGGTAGTCCTTTGCCCCTCCCGAAGGTGGTATTGGTGTTTCACCGTAACCAGGCGATTAACCTTTTGGTACACTTTACCAGCCCTTCTTCGGAGGCAGACAGGTTGCATATCTTGGACCTACGGCGGATGCTGTCTCATTATAAAGAGCATATGGCTGGAGTTCAGGGTGAGGCTTGCCAGCTTTTTGTAACCTATGCTGAAGTCGCACCTGGCAGACTGGCAGCTGAGAGTATGACGGGCAGGTGGATTGTCTCCTGCATCGAACTCTGATATAGGTTGGCTGGTAGGGAGCCTCCTGTAGGGCTTAGGGCTTATTCCACCAGACACACTGCTGCCTTGGTGGCTGCTTTCAGGGATAGTCCCCATGCAGGAGATCTTTAGGGCGGCTACCTGCAAGTCAGCACACATCTTCATCTCCCATTGCAGCATCAGCCTTGAGTCATGCCGAGATGCTGCTGTTAGCCAGATGGGGGTGCTCGCCTTGCCCTCTCCTCCCGGAGAACTGCTAGAAGTCTGCCAGAAGTGTGGATAAGTAAAACATAGCTGCGTCCCTAGAAAAATAGGATACTCGCCTATAACCGTAGTTCTAGGAGTCGTATATGGTTCACATCCATACAACCCACGTGTGCTCCCTTGGCAAGTGGCACACGAGTCCCTGCTTCCAGCATGCAAGATCTGGCGGGACGGAGCCGAGGGATGTGCCATGTGGGTGGTGGGAGGAACTTCTCATAAAGGCAGTATCAAGTTTCTAACTGACTTCCTAGTTGTACCAACATTACTGTACCATTCAGACTGTTTAATCTCGTTCTCGTGGAACTCTGTTGAACTGATACTCAAACTGTTTGGCTTACGTGACCTGCCTTAAAAGCGCCCAATGTTGCTTCACTATGTGAGCCTTTTATGTCTAGTGTTCAGTTTATTGGAGTTGCACATAATCGTGTGCAACTTTGCACTTGCATGGCATCTCTCTGTTCCTCCTTTTTACAGGAGGCTGAGGACTTTGAAGTTTGGGTTTAAGGAATATAAGGTACTTACCATGCTGCTCTTGGGCTCAGCCCACACAGGATCATAATGCTGTATGTAGTTTGATAAACTCAATAAACATATAGTTATAAATGCTATATTTTTTATTTTATTTTTGGTTTAAAAAAAAAAAAATAATAATAATGAAAATGGGACACTGTATAATCGCAGTAGTCCACTCCAGGGTGCGGGTTATGGTGGGATTTGTCCACTTCTGGTGTGGTTTATTCACTTGGCCTGTGACCTCGTGACCAGCTCACACCAGGTGTGGGTAAATCCCACCATAACCCCCACACTGTCATGGATTAATGTTTAATTACCCAGCAGTTAATAATCCATTGGCAACAGTGGCACTGACTGAAAAAAGAAATTAAGTATGAAACTTTTTTTTTGTTACCTGATAGTATACCTGTGTGTAGTTTGTTTGGTGTTGCTGTATTTGTCCATTCTGGTGTTGCAGATTCCAAAGAAATTGTTTCCTTGCCCTGTTAGTGGGATGGATTTCTTGTATATCACCTGGGGTAGCTTACTTTTTTTCTTTTACAGTAGTCATGAATTCAGGTACTTGACCAGGCGTGGTTATCCTTGAATTCTTCATTAAACCTTTCTGGATAAGGGAGTGACTGCTATAATGTATTCTTCCTTATAAACTATATATAAACAGAGGAGAGAAAGAAGTAAGTGCCTCAGGTGGGACTTGAACCCAGGCCGCCTGGAATACTGTCCCGGTTGTGCTACCAGCTGTGCCACCAAGGCAACTGGAAACTGGGCCGTCCCGGAGGCATATTACTCTTTCTCCAGTGCACAACCTGGTGCTGCACAGACAATTAAATTTTCAGTCACAAGAGTGCGGTGTGCGTATTTATGGAACACATACAAACAGAAGAGAGAGAGAATGCACCAGGTTGTGCTCACGGCAGAGTAATGTGCTCCAGGACCGTTCAGTTTCCAGTTGCCTTGGTGGTGCAGCTGGTACCACAACCGGAACGGTATTTTGGGCAGCCTGGGTTCAAGTCCCAGCTGAGTCGCTTACTACTTTCTCTCTTCTGGTTGTATGTTTGATACATATGTGCACTGCAGTTTTGTTATTGAAAATGTAACTTCCTTATGAACTGCAGATCTGTAAAGAAATATAGAAAACGAGGGAGTTAAGATTTTTTTTCTCGTTTCTCACCTTTTATTAGCTAAGCTTTGCACTACTATGCAGTTAAAAGGCTGTTCAGTTCCTCACTTACAGCAAACATTCCATAACCCATTGCATTCTTCTGGTTTTTTTTGCATTTTGTAACAGTAGATTTCCCTAATCTTTCCCCTTCAGCTTTATTTACCACTGGCTATAGAATAACTTGCTCTCTAACTCTTGTTTCCATTTTCTCTCTTCATTTTTTTTCCATACAGTGTTGTTACAGATCTTATAGCAGTTGGTTTAAAGGTAGGAATCTTTTTCTCTCCTTTTTGTATGCACTGGTGTCTTTTTATTTACTGCATTTTATTTTTGTTTCTTGCAGAAAAGAGTGGTTTCTCATACTGTCACACCACATCATTTTTATTTCCCTTACTTTTTTCCAGCCTGAATAACTTTTTCCTTGTACTGTGAGCAAATGCTGCCAGTGATAGTTTAGTTTTTATGCCATTGGAAGCCTTCGCACTTGCTTTGTGTTCCATGGTGGTGGCAAGTAGTTTTCAACTTTCTGGTGCTCTAGCCTGTTCACATGTGCAATACCGTAGCTGCAGAATGTACTGCTTTTGGAAAGGTTCCTCTCCACAGAAGAGAGCAGTAGTTCATTCTGGTGCGTGTCTTGGCTTGGGCTGTGGGAGGAAACTGCTGTGGGTGTATACTTCAGAACCACTAAATTGGTTTCAGCTTCTCATTCAGAGAGTGGAGTTGGGGAGGCAAAAGATAAGCAGCCAGGGGAGTTCACACCTTCCATTGTAAATGGGTTGGGCCTGTACAGCTCTCCAAATAGCTAGGGAAAGGTGAATGTAAATGGGTCATAAAACCCAGATATGTGTGCTGTGAGTTTCTGAAATGGCCTTCTGCTGGTAATGCAGGGGCTTGGACCATTAGGGAGACATAGCCTCAAAAAAAAAAATAAAAAAAAAAAAAATTTATGGATGACATTTTCTGTTAAGTTAGTAATAATGGCTTCCTGATGACAATATGCTGCTATTAATCATCCTGCCTGCTGAGTGGAGCAGGAGTGGCTGATAAAATACCATGTATTGATAATTTACTATTATTTCTGGTTCAGTGCAACTAAACCAGGTTGTAGTTTCATGTAGGGATGTCGTTGTGTAGGGATGTCATGGTTTTAGCTAACCAGGGTACTGGAACACGTGGTGGTAGTGTGAATCATTTCCTGTATTTTGATAACCACAATATACCTTGGTTATCTGGCCTGCTTTCCTGTGCTCCCCCACCCGACTTGGACTGTCAGATGTCCCTTTCCTGGAAAATCCAGTGTCTTAATTACCATAGTTCCACATCTCAGACAGTGATCGATAGAGTGCTAAATTTAAAATGATAATGGTGGTTAGGGATAGCGTTAATGTTTTGGAACAGTGTGTGCTCCTTCAAAATATAGGAGCACACATTGGCAAAATCAAGACCCAGAATATGTGCTCCTGCTGGTCGGATCCATGCTCCTACATATACTGATTGTGGTTTAATAAGGTAAATGGAAAAAATTTTTTTTTTTTTTATTATTTAACCAGGACTAGCACACTAAGCTGAAAGCTTTTTTACAGGTGCGACCTGGGAGCACAGGGAAGTTAAGTGACTTGCTCAGGGTCACACAGTATGCAAGTGGAGCTGTGGGGTTCAAACCCAGGTCTGGTCTGTTGGATATCACCAGATTTGCAGCTCAGAGCCTTAAACCACTACGCTATACTGCCTCCAAATTTTACCATGTTTGTGTGCCAAAATCATCCATAAAATGTTTTATGTAACCATTTACAAATACAGTTATTGCCACCTGTGACTGACTTAGTTGAGTGACACAAAATACAGCAACAGCTGGTTGGCAAATTGCTTGTGGGATCTGAGCCACCTGCGATGGCTATTTCTTTTTAGGGTGCACTGCACTGCACACTCTAGAGAGGTCTGGGACTACTGAGTGGGATGGGAGCAGTACTTGGCTTGGCTCTGGCTGTTGTCTGTCTCATCACAAATTATTTTCATAACACTTTTTACTGCAGCATCAGCTGAGCTCAGTGAAGTACTATGTTCCTGCAGCCAGCCCAGTCGGGTCAGCAGTAGCATTCCCCTCCACCAGATCCCCCAATGATCATCACTGCCTTGCTCTTTTTCATTCTTTCCCTAATTACTCAGACTAAAGGTTCCCCTTCAACACTTGATGTCTTGGCTGTTCTTCCTGAAACGGATCTCTCTCTCTCACACACACACACTCTACAACCCAACTATCATGTCTCTTGCATTGCAGAAGGCTGTTCTCCTGGAGTCCTTCTCCTTGTTAAGCTGCCCATGCAGTGGTGTGTGCCTACAGTCACTAATGGTGGTAATTAATTTAAACTCTGCTGCCGTGCCATAACCGTTGCTAGTACATAGCTGCTTTGCAGGAAGGATGGCTGTCTGAGTGGATGATGGCTGGGTTGTAAGTGTGTGTGTGTGTGTGTGTGTGTGTGTGTGTGTGTGTGTGTGTGTGTGTGACATGCGTGCACATGCGTGCAAAGTGTCAGTACCCAGGTGACAACTGAGTCAACTCAAATGGTGATCACAGACCAACGTATTCTGACTGACGACCATCCTGAACATGTGCACTGCAGTCCCTTAATAGTCAGCAACATTCTCCTTTAAATCCTGACTTTGCTACTTGGTATTGCTACGTGGCAGTCTCCAGAAACACATAGTGAATTTCTCCAGTAAACTCGTTGCACAAGGCCACGCTACATACTGCCTCAGAGCCAGGCAGGCACCGCAAAATATATATTGACACTGCCCTTGCCATCCCGACCACAAAACACACTCTCCAGAATAACAACCAACTACAAGGGCAGCAGCCACAAACCCCGTCATTGAAATCCTGCTGCCCTCCCCACCCCCCACTCAACTTAAAGTCCAACCCCAACTGCGTGTCTTTAATGAATCTGGAACCGCCACATTCACCACTGCACGCTGCCAGGCCTTCGCCTGCTCAGACGGATGACTGATGATCCTCAATCAAGCATCATTCCGGCCCATTCCCACCCCGCCCAACTGCAGTACTGAACAGTAGTAGGCAGTGTGCCTAATTTAAAAAAAAAAAAAAAAAGCTTAATCTGCAGCCGCATAATAAAAATATTACCAGGCTTAAAAGAGCACCTTTCATGGTCCTTTTGACTTTCATGCATAAATTACCCCTTCTTGCATTGATTCTGGAAATGTATTTCATTACTGTCCGCTGCAGTTAATTTTGCATTCTGAGCTGCTAAAAACTGCATGGTATACCAGAGCTTCAATAGCAAGCCTGGTGTTGCTGTGGGCCCCAGGGTTGTACTGCTATCACTATAGGGCAGAGTCAATTTAACCAGAAAAAAAACTGACACTGCATTTGGATTTTGGCACAATGTGTTGCTAATAGGGTGCCTTGGGGAAGGGGCAACACAGTATGTACACTGAGTACTGGTAGTTTTCCCTTGCAACAGTGTTGCAACTGCACAGTGTGAGTCACTCATCTGCCCTATAGTGATGTCATCAGGAGCCAGCAGCTGAACAGCAAAGGCAAGTGCAGCAGGGCTCCAAAACAAATCCAAATTATGGGAGGCAGAGTAAACCTTGGCCAAAAATAAATGCACACACCCTTTCAGGTCTAGTACTGCATATAATGACTACAAGCTGCAACTTTTTTGGACCATCATGAAAGGTGCACTTTAAGGCTTCCTTTCAGCACTTTAAGTTTGAGGGACTGCTCCTGTGGCTGCAGCATCTGAAAAGCATGGTAAGGAAAGACCAGACAGTGCACACATATACACTCCATTACTGGACTCGAGATGACCACAGCACGAGGGTGGGGACCGACTCACTCCACATCTTAGGAGCTGGGGCAGCAAACTTAGTAGTCAAGTACACATAGACAGTCTCTCTGCACAAGCACATGCCTCATCAAAACAGTAAAAAGAAACCACACCAGTGAGTCGGCACGACCTCACCACAGCATGCAACAAGCAAACAGGGGCAGCAAGACAGAGAGGGAACCTTTGAGAATGGTAAACCCCAGGATGAACAAACCCCCATTAAAAGACTAACTAAATCGGCTACATTTCCTGCACAGATTGATATGGCTTGGTCTTTTCAGAGCTCCCATCTCTATCCTCCTGCTCCCACTCACCCGTATTAACTAGTAAGAGGCAGGAACAGACACTGGGCTGGAGACTCCATATTAAATTGGTATTTTCACAATCCTTCATGGTACAGTTCTTAAAGGTTGTAACACATTCTAAGTGACCGTCGGTCTGCTACTTTCAGTTCGATTCCATACAAATTGCGATATCTAAACCTTCACAGTGGTATCCGTGGTTTGACACATCTGAACTTTTAACACTTCAACATAAGACCGCCCTATTTCTTAGTGTGATCGTGTGAACTACGTTCTTCAAACAGCCATCAGCAGTCTCCTTCTCTGCTCCCTCCCTCTCACATCAATAGATGGGTGTCTACAGAATAACTCAAGGGAACCACAAACTAGACCAACAGAATCACCATTCTGCACAATTTGTGGTGGACGTGGGCCTGCACTGCAAGCAATAGACCAAGTGCTGCTGACATCATGTAGAAGGCATAAAAAACTCTCACCTCTCAAATGGGCGTGTGGTCTCTTTCACTCTTCTTCCCTGATTAGGTGTCAATATTAGCTTCTACCAGTGGGAAAAAAAATATAGGACGTCTCGTCTCCACCGCTGGATACTACTCGACTCCGACTGCTCACGCTCATTCTCCCTCGTATCTGGTCTGCTCTGCAGTTGACACCTGCCTCTCTTCTGCAACATAAAGCTGTGCGAAGACCAATTATTTAATGCTTCCTAGATTGCCCGCCCCACAGCACACAGATTGACAGACAACATAACCAGTAGTTTTCTGATAAACTCCCACTTTAAAATAAGGGCATTTTTTTTTTTTTTGCACATAACCTCCACCCCCTCCTACCAGGACTGGATCCAATACACACAATGATGCCTCCAAAGCCGGGCGTCCTGTGGAACAGCCATCAAGCTGCTGCAGCCGGTTGCCATTTTCCCTGTTCTGAGCCCTGTGAGTGGGCGTGCAGTGAGGCGCGCATGCTTCGCCTGGCCACTCCTGGTGCCGTGCCCCAGCTCACCCCTGTAGTACAGTGTGAGTGCACCACCCTAGCCCGCTAGCGCAGCTACTTATGCCAACTGCAGCAGGGCCCCCACGGAGAGGAAGAGCAGTCCTTGGACGCTCAATCCTCTCTCCTGTGCCGACCCCGGGGGCTCGAACCCGGGTCGCCGACGTGGAGCGCAGTGTGGTGTCCAGTGCCTCAACCCTCCGTGCCACCGGGCTGCTCAAAACCAGATATTTTTTCTGGCCATGCGACTGTTTGTGTTTTTAGGAAGTCCTCAAAGTGTGTGTGTGTGTGTGTGTGTGTGTGTGTGTGTGTGTGTGTGATATAGATAGACACATATTTTTGTTTCATTTCTAAAACTGTTCCTTTGTGAGCAGAAAAGTTAACATTTAAAAATAGAAACAATCTTGGATTCAAACTTAGAAAGTTGTGTCAAATGAAATGTTCTTCGTAGCAGTGATGCCTTATGCCCATAAACAATTTAAGTATACAAGCTAAGTGTCTCACTTATTTTTTTAGGTATGTTTCACAGTTAAATCTATTGTTGTTTCTCTAGAGGTCTGAAATAAGGAAATGTTTCACAGTGCCAAAAATGGGACATCAGGGGAAAATGTGCTTTCTCACCCCAGGAATTCTTTAGCATCTATTGACAGATGCAGTGTGCCAGCTGGGTTCAGCTGCCCCGGAGAGGAGTCAATGCAAATGAGGAAGGCTTTGGCCAGTCAGGATGCAGTTAGTGCTGCCTGCAGTCAGCCTGAGGGACCTCAGAGCTTTTTCTCCGCTGAACTGGCAACACTGCCCTGGAGCGCTCCTCTTCAGAGATCATCCTGTGCCATTTTCTTTCTTTCAGAGTGCTGCTTTTAAGGTATTTTTGTATATTTTCTTAATTGTATCTATTTTTACCACATCTGGGCTGGGTTCCACACAGTTGCGGGATTTATTTTTTGTTTTCCCACTTCAGTTTTTTTCTAAAGTAAAATTCACCCGCGTGAGCGATGAATTACGTCATTTTTATTTAATGTTAGTTTTTAGTATTTATCGGTGGTTTTTAATGCTTTTGCGCTAAAATCATTGATATGTTTTTTCGCGCGCATGTGCAATTTTTCCATTGCGCACCAGCGTGAATTCTTGGAAACCTTTTTTCTCTTTAAATTCAAAATGATTAATATTTGAAGGGTAATCCCCTCTCTTTTGGGGTGAGACTCTCGTGTTTGCTGTGCAGTGGGCTTTGCTGACGAGGTGTGGAGGTGGTTCTGTTTTTTCCTCTTTGTAAAAAAAAAAAAAAATCAAACTTGATTTTGATTTGTTTAAGCTTTGGCCTAACTATTATTATCTGTGCCTCCTCTAAAAGCGCTGAGGGGGGCCTCAGGTTAACAAAAAAGAAATGACAAGTCCCCTTGGGACTTCTATTAATTCAAACTGGTTCTGTAGTAGTTGTTTCTCTGTTCAAACCTTTAATTTGAAAATGGGCAGGGTGCCCTCTTCCCTGCACAAAGATAGAGATTAATATCCTCTGATCCTCCCTCCCTCCTGAAGGACTTGGGGAGTCATCAGGGATTGATAAAAGTATGCCCTCTGCAACTGAATTTCAGAGAGCTTGGCAATTATTCTATACTTCATATTTCTGGGCATGTTCTCGGCTCCTTCGGGTCCGAGTATTCCTCTTAAAGTTAATCCTTACGCCGGAGGAGGAGGGCGGTGGTGGTGGTGGTGTTAGTAGTAATTTAGGAGAGGATTTTCCTTCATGAACTCCTCTTGGGGCCCACTAATTCCAGTCGGTCACCCTGAGGTTGATTCAGGCTATGGTATGAGGCATTTATGTAAGCATTAATCACCGACGGAGTCGGGCTCTACCGGTGGATTAATGCCCGCTGGGGGGGATTGGTGCATGAGGGCGAAGCCCGAGGGTTCCAGCCCTCCAGCGGGCATTAATCACTGGTAGAGCCCGACTCTGGAGGTGATTAATGCGCTAGTAACATAGGCTTGTTGTGGCGGCGACGAGCCCATGTTACCGGTGTGTGCATCTTGCTGCCGGCGACCCTAGGGGCACAGGGACCGTTTGCTGCCCGAGAACGGTGTATGTCACCCCAATGACAGCAGTCACCAACACCGCCACAGGGCTCAGTCCAGCATGCGTCGGTGATCGCGGGAGGGGGCGGGGAATCGGAGCGATCACACAGGTGCAGGGCGGCGGACAGCTGTGTAGTGCACAGATTCGCCGCGCTTCCAGCTGTCTGGTGCCTGCCAGGCAGATTTGTTCTTGTTGGGGGGGGGGTCCAGGGGCGTGCGGCCATGCGTCACTCTGGTGAGCACGAGATCATC
Source organism: Neoceratodus forsteri (assembly GCA_016271365.2). NCBI lineage: Eukaryota > Metazoa > Chordata > Ceratodontiformes > Ceratodontidae > Neoceratodus > Neoceratodus forsteri. The sequence continues at coordinate 1,060,032,450 of CM057453.1, read as the reverse complement.
TACCATTCCTTACGGAGGCCGGGTGTCCTGCGGTGCCCTACCAGGCTGCGGCTCGCGAGCGCCGCGGGTGGCGTGAGGGGGTGGTGACTGAGCGGGCGGGTACCCTCTGCTGCTGCGGTGACCACAGGTGGTACTGACCGAGCGGGCGTTAACTGTGGGTTAATACCCGCTCGGTTTGTGTCACCTGTGCCACTTCGGCCAATGCGGCTGCTCCATTTCACTGCTCTCTGGTGAGCCGTGTTACAAATTCAACCGGTGGACTCCCTGGACTTTCCCTCCAGGACAACACTGATAAAGAGGCGGAGGCGGACGACGACTTTGTAGATCTGGTGGTTGCTCTCCTCCAAACAAGTTGACAACTCTCTGAAGACACCTACAGGTAGGTTCTGGAAACCCTTCCTTCTATTTCGGGTTGACAGAAGCATTCAGAGGAAATACCAGCTCAGTAAGTGTTCTGATGTTTTTATCTGTACACTTTCAGATTAAAGAGAGTTGGTGCAAACAGTGGCCTGCTTCTCAGCCTTGTGCCACTGTCTGCTTTCCCTCCAGAGATAGACTCTAGATAATCATATACCATGTGTAAGAAATTTTATGCAATGCCTCCTACCTTTGTAGCATACACTATTATATATTAAGAGTTTTTGATGTCTCCTGTCCTTGCCATAGTGAGACAGCTCTGGAGCACTATTCACAAGGAGGTTTGCTGAAATACTAGAGTGGCATATGGTAGCACTGTGCTCTTATATCCTTAAGTCATAATGTTACAGCTTCTGGAGTCTTGGCGTAGGTCATTTCTCTCAGGCTTGCCTGTCTGAAAAGTTCCGGCCTTTTGGGTTATGCTTTGGTGCAAATTTTGGTTTGTTTTTATGGCAGACTAAAGCTGGCAGGCACGTATGTACAAGCTTAACTCTCCTAGTACTCAGTTAAAGATGAGCGTTCCTTCCCCAGAAGTCTCAGGATATGGGGGGTTTGGGATAGGAATTTTTCTCCCTTTAACCCTTTTTTCCCTACGCCAACACATTAGGAAATTTCCAAATGTGAAGTTTTCCAGGGGTTTAGGCAACAATGCTCTTTCATTCCTGGTAATTCCTTTTTCTTCAGTTACTTTTTTTCTTGGTTAAAGTTTTTATCTCTCTTTTTGGTTGGTGTAAAAATAAATACATAAAAGAAGATGGAGATATGCAGATATTGACATATAAATATATAATGTACGTAAGTAAATAAATAAAGTTTGTCTCCAAGTGCTGCATTCTCTGTTTTTCTCCAGTAGCATGTCAGCAGTGGGAACTAGAGCACTAGAACCTCGTGAGGTTCAAAGTCGTGAAAGGGTTCCCTTCTCCTTGGGGAGCTGGACCTTTTTTCGGGCTGTTACCTGAATTTTAAAGGAAAACAGAGAACAGCAAATCATTATCAACTTTCACAACTTTGGGTCAGGATGCTTCCTTGATTCAGGTCTTTCTTTTGCAAACACAGGATTTTCTTGTTTCCCTCGATACATTCTATGTTCTCAGTTCTCTAGCCTGTTTTTTTTTTTTTTTTTCCCATCAGGCGGCTACCAGTTTTCTTCCATGCCGTTTAGACTGCCTCCTGAGTGTTCTCAGATGCGGAGTGAAAAATCAGGCTATTCTCCAGGTATATGGGTACGTTGGCAGTTCTCACCTGAAGATAGGGAATCCCTGGTTTCCCTTTTCAGATGCTTGGCCGTCCTTAGCCAGTTCTTCCTGACTTTGGTTTTCAAGCCCTAAGTCTGACATGTCATTTCCTACAGTCTTTTTTTTTTTGTTTGTACCTACTAGAAAAAAGTTCCCTAACCATCTACATCTTGGCAACTCTTTGGGGGCAATGCTCATCTCTTGTCAGAGGAAGTTCGTTCCCTGTATATGGTGCATCATTTTGTCACTAGAGTCCCAGGGGCTAGACCTCTAGGTCAGATTCCAAATAAGAGAATTTTTCGTGAAGCCTGAACCCTGTTACAAGCTGGACTGGTGTAAGGAAACGGTGAACTTCACACCTCTCCCCTTCAAATCTTCAGTACAGAAGCTTCCCTTTGAGGGTTCCATCATTGGGTTTTAGTTTCTGAGAGTCCTTCTTTCATCAGTCCCTGAAATCTCAGAGCATCTCTATCAGGCCTGCATTGTTTCAGTCCAGAGGTCATTTAGTTCAGAGAGGACTGGATTATATACCTGCCCTGTATCACACCAGTGAGCATTTGGGACACAAGGCTTCCAATCTCTCTGCAGTAGCTACGAGTTTTGATCTCTAGCTGGCTTCTTTGGAGGTGTCTTAGTCTCTCATCCATCGGTCGGCAAGGACAACACTTTGGCATAGTCAGGGTCACCGCAAGTAGACCCTTGGGCAGATCCTCTAAGCCACATTAGTCAGGGCCACCACAAGTGAGCCTTCAGCACACAAGTCCTAGCCACATCGTTCAGGGGGTAAGGTCGGGTCCCGATCTGAATTTTCACCTCCAGCCCGAACCATCAGTTTTTTTCTGTTGCAGGTCACAGCTTGGGGTTCCTTCCAATGGACTTTCTTATCTCAAGACTGGTTGAAGAAGTGTTCTTTCTCCCATATCTTTCGGATGAGACGTTAAACCGAGGTCCCATCTGCCTGGATTGGTGGTAGTTCAGGTGGATGTTAAAGATCCCATGGCACTTATCGAAAAGAGTAGGGAAATTTCTCCGGTGTCCTGGCCAAATTTTTCTCATTCACTAAAAATAACACTAACAACTTAATCTGGTTCAAGGTCAGTTGGTATTCATCTGTATCCCCCTCCTGCCTGAAAATAGCGAGGATTTGTCTAGTGCACTTACCTGGTCAACAAAAACTAAATAAAATATACCCCTTTTTTCCTAAGTACCTTTCTAGTAAAGGAATCAGCCACCACGATCCCGGTTGCTTTGGACAGCCTTGGTACTTTCTGATATATAAAAAAAAAAAAAAAAGTTTCAGTTAAACAGCTTTCTGGCTGCTTTTGTTTCCGCAAGCTACTTCCTTTCTTGCACAGGAGTAGTGTTTTCTCAGCTCCCAGTCTTTTCTCAAGGTCTGGTTCTTGAGAGGCTAGATCTCATAGAGTCCCTGTAGCCAAACAAGGCCTGGAACAAAAAAAAAAACAAAACTTTAGTTCCACGAAAACCTCTGTTTCTTAGTGGATGCATTTTTTTCCCTTGGTACAAGGACAAGAGCCTAGAGTTTTTCAACCCTCTTTCCTCTTATGACTGGATTATTTAGTTCATATCCAAGCATTACTGTCTTTTACACGGAACTAGTTTTGGTCTTTGTGACTTGTTTCCTGTAAAAATATAAAGGTTTTTCTTTTCTTACCTGCAGTAAGACAGTCGGCCTCTTATTTTTGGGAGTACACCTACTGGTTACTCAGATTCTTTTTCTGTCAGGCAAGAGAAATCTGTCATTTCACAGACCATTTCAAAGAATTCCACAAGGAGCTGTTTCACTTCCAGACCCTTCTAGGGACCGGAGTTTTTTTCCCGTGGAACCCAAACCTCTGTGTATTCAAGTTCATGGGGTGTTCCTTTGAACCTGTGACAATTCTGTCCTGAAGCAAGTAACATCGAAAACGACCTTTCTGCTCGTCTTTTTCCTCTGTCAGACTGATTTTCAGAGTTTCAGGTTTTTCTTTTAGGCCTTACCCTCTCAGTGCCTTTAAGAACAATTTAGTCCTCTGGATGGATAGGAAATCCTTTTCCCAAGTGTCTACCATTTCCACCTTCATTAACCCTTTTTCTCTGCCTGTACTGCTCTCAGGCAAGTCTCGTCTAGGCTATCACAAGCTGCTCGGGTGGGGCATGAATTAGTCCTGCTGGTATGTGTCAGCAGTCCTAGCAGTACAGGTACTGTCATTATCATCCCTTCCTTTCCTGCGTTTTCGCAGAAAAGGAGAAACCAGTGACCCACGGGACTGTTTTCCTGTATTTTGAGTCTGGTACAGCAAGGCTGACATTCAGCCCTTCTCGTGCTTAGGGCCTACTTCCTGGAGAACAGCTGCCTCCTGGGGAGTGTTCAAGGCTATATCCTTACTAGAAGTGTGCAGATCACTTATTTGAAATTTGCTTCTCACATTCAATAAGATCTTTTCTTGGATGTGTAGTCTGATAGAATGCCAAATTTGGCAGGACAGTACTTCAGAGCCTCTCCTTAAAATAGGTTTCTAGGGACATGGATATTTTGTTCATCCACACTGTCTGGCAGGTTCCTTGCTGCTTCAAATCTTGCCGGAAGGTCTTCAAGCTGGCTCCTTCCACCCACACGGGTGGCAAAACTCTCGGCTCCGCCCCATGATGCCAGATCTTCCTTACTGCTTGGAAGCTCAGGTTCCCTCCTTAACGCTCTGTGTGATAGACTGGATCCTAATTCTTTGGTTCCTCCAAAACTCATTTTAAAATTTTCAAGACTTCGGTCATCTTTCTCCCTCGTGGCTGCGATGGACAAATTGACTCCCGGTTTTCGGCGGTGCCCTTGTGGGCAGAAGATGTCCAGGACGGACCCACACTCCACGTCGTCTACTGCAGCTAGAACCGACCGCAGGCCTGCGAGTCATGCAGTTCGTTCTCGGCCAGTGTCCTGGAGGACCGCGCTGCCCGGTTAAAACTAGGGTGCCCCGAGAAGCGCTACCCGCCGGTTAAGTCGAAGGAGGCCCGTTGGGCAGTTACCGCAGCAGCTGGCTCGGCTGAGCAGCTCGAGCAGATGATCGCCCTCGAGGAGGAGGCGGCACAGGCCGCATCTTCCTCTTCCTCGGTCGCGGCATTTATCCTACTCTCTTTGGGTACCTCGTATTCAGCTTCGTTCAAGGAGCTTTGCCAATCCCTTTCCACGAAGGGAGAGGGGCCATCGGGACATTCCTCTTGGTCCAAAAAGAAGGATTCTAAGGGTAAGTCCCATCGTCGGCGTTCATGGGAGTTGGAGAGGTCTCCTTCCCCGGACAGCCGACTGTCGACTTCAGTCGAGGTTGTGGCTAAGGCCACTAGCTTCCACGGCGTCCCGTCCAGGCCTAGCCGGCGAGACCTTCTGTTGGCGTGGTGAGATTTTTCGACCCATCGGTGGGGCTGTCGACTGGTGAAGCCGACAACCCTTCTTTGCCGGTTCCCGGTGGAGACAGAGGATCTGCCTCGCCCTGGTGCAGCAGTCCCGGTTAAGGTGTCGAGCGAGGAAGAGCGGGTGTCCCCCGCTCCTTCCCAGACCCGTCCTCGGAAACACAGAGGATCTCGGTCTCGGACTTCTTCTCGGTCCAGCTGATCCTGCCGACATCGGCGGTCTCGGCACTGAGGTAAGCGGCGCCACCGCTCGTTCTCGGAAGAGGAGAGGCTTCGGCGCAAATTGCGTCAACGCTACGAGGACCTGATGTGGCAGCAGTTACTTCTGTCCGGGAGCAAGCCGATGCCTTCCCCGGCCATCAAGTGGCTGTCACCCGAGCGGCCGAAACAACCTCTCGCTGCAGTCGAGATGCCCAAGCCTGGGCCGGTTGTTCAGCCGAAACCTGCTGCCCCACCGATTGTGGTGGAACCTCCGCCTCCACAACCGAAATCGGGGGCGCCGACCAAGGACACTCGGTCGGGTCAAGGCCTGCCCTACAGGTTGTTGGTCACCCTCACTCCCGACCGTCCTCGGCAGGTGGAGGGTGGCTCAGGCCCTAGGCAGCTCTTCGCGGACTCCTCTGAGTCAGAAGACGACTCCTCCCTGTTCTCCAGGCCGGTTGACCTGGAGTCCTCTGGGGGCCAGTCGTTGGACGAAAGCCCATCGTCCTTCATGGGTTTGCTTTGGCTCATCTCGGAGTCCACTGGGATGCAGCTTGAGCCCGTATCCAAACGGGCCAAGTATCCCCTGACGGAGATACTGGACCGAGGGGATTCCCCCACGGAGGCCTTTCCAGTGGCTGAGGCCATTGTTGGCCCAGCCTTGGAGCTTTGGCAGCGGCCTGCTTCTTGGCCAGTGCCCTCGGCCAGGATGGCGAGGAAGTATGCAGTCCCTACCGGCTCTTTGCCTGGGTTTTCGGAACACCCCTCTGCCAAGTGGTTGGTCACCGACAGCGATTTCCGGCGTTCCAGGAACGCTAGGGATGTGGACAAGCCCCCCGACAAGGAGTCCAAAAAGCTGGACTATGCTGGGCGCAAGGTGTACACTGCATCCTCCCTTGGCCTCCGCCAGGCCAGCTTAGCCGTGCTGATGGCACACTTCTCCCACGCCCTGATGGGCTCCCTGGATGAGGTGATCCCTCATCTCCCAGTCGACCTGCAGACCACGGCCCGGCAGGTTCAGGACCAGGGTAGGGCAGTGGTGAAGCAGCAGCTCCAAACAGCTCTAGACTTAGGAGACTCCTGTGCCAGATCGGTTGCGGCCGCAGTGGCCATACGCCGCAGAGCATGGCTGAGGATATCCACCTTCACGGCGGATACCCAGCACAAATTGGCGGACGTCCCCTTTCTGGGGACCGACCTCTTTGGCCCTGGAGTGGAAGGTCACCTCCAGCAGATCGAGAAGTCCAGTGCCACTCTGGACTCAGTCACCTCCGCCCAGAAGGATAAAGGCCGCCGACAGCAGCAGCACAAGTCCTTTCGTCCTTCTGCGCCTGCGGCATGTCTGGCTCACCAGCACCAGGGCCAGCAGGCTTGCGCTTGGCATCCCAAACCCAAGCCTGCGGCTTCCTCTAATAGGAAGCAGGGAGGTAAAGGCCCAGGAGGTCCCTCAGCCGGTCCCTCCTCCAAGCCTGCCCAGTGACAGGTTGAGGGGTGTCGTCCCCAGCCTCGTCACTCCTCCCTGGATGCCCCCCGAGGGGGGATGGCTCCGCCACTTCATTTCTGCCTGGTCCGCTATCACCACGGACCGCTGGGTGTTGGAGGTGGTAGGAAAGGGCCTGCCTCTGGAGTTCGAGCAGGCCCCACCCTTTCGAGCTGTCGCCCTTGGGGGGCCACGGGGTCCGCAGCCTCGCTGTCGGCCCGCCGAGCCGATATTGTCCTGCTCCTCGAAAAAGAGGTGATCAGGAAGGTGGCAGATTCCCTCCAGACCTGGGTATGTGTCCAGGTATTTCCTGGTCCCAAAACGGACGGGGGGCTGGCGCCCCATTCTCGACCTGCACGACCTGAACAGGTTCCTAAGGTCTCGGACCTTCAGGATGGTCACTCTGGCTCAGCTAATCCCATCCTTGGAACGAGGCTTGTGGTTCTGTTCCCTGGACCTTCAGGACGTGTTCTTTCACGTCCCAATCCGTCCGTCCCATCAGAGATTCCTCCGCTTCAGAGCGGAGGGATCCCTTTACGAGTTCCGGGCCATGTCCTTCAGCCTCTCCCTAGCTCCCAGGGTCTTCATCAAATGCATGGCAGTGGTGACAGCATTCCTGTGGCACCGGAGGGTCCGGGTGTACCCCTACCTGGACGACTGACTGATTGCAGCCCCCCTCCAGAGCGGATGTGGAGCGGTCCAGAGATCTGGCCCTCCAGGTTTGCTCTCAGATTGGCCTCCTCATCAATGAGGCCAAGTCGGAACTCGTGCCAAAGCAGGTGATACATTTCATCGGGCAGAGCTTGACTCTCTTCAAGCCAGAGCATGGCTCCCGGTGGACAGGGCCGAGGTTCTTTCCTCCTTTGCCCAATCATTTTTGGTTGGGCAATCGCGTCCTGCCAGGGACTTCCTGCGCCTCATGGCGGCCTGCACCAGCGTGGTCCGTTGGGCCCGCTGATATATGCGTCCCCTTCAATGGGGACTGGCCAGCCAATGGTCACAGCACTTAGATCCGCTGGATCAGCTAGTGACAGTGACCCAGGGGATGTGGAACGCTCTCCAGTGGTGGACCATTCCAGCACATCTGCAGGAGGGCATCCCATTTGTCCGCCCCGAGCCGACGGTCTCTCTATCGACCGATGCCTCTCTGATGGGTTGGGGTGCCCATCTGGGGGAGCACAGAGCGCACAGCCTCTGGTCCCCTTGGGAGTCCCGATGCCACATCAACCTGCTGGAGCTTCGAGCAGTTCATCTAGCCCTCACCTGCTTCGCTCCGTTGCTACGGGGTCAAGTGGTTCAGGTCCAGACGGACAATACCACGACCATGTACTACCTAAACCGCCAGGGCAGGATGCGCTCCATGCCTCTGTGCAGGGAAGCTCTCCACATTTGGTCTCTCGTGCGCAGTCTGGAGGCGGATCTCCTCGCCATTCACGTGGCAGGAGCCTCCAGCACCCTGGCCGATGCCCTAAGACGGAGAGGGGCTGCGTCTCACGAGTGGTCCCTCCTGCCGGAGGTAGTACAAGATCTCTTATCCCACTGGGGCACGGCTCAGGCAGTCCTGTTTGCCTCCAGGGAGAATGCGAAACTGAGACTGTTTCATGCCCGCCCCCCCCCAGCAGGGCTCACTGCAGGGGGATGCCTTCTCGAGGCCGTGGACCCCGGGCCTCTTCTGTGCCTTTCCCCCATTTCCCTTGATCCACACGGTGCTTCTCAAGGCGAGGAGGGACAAGACGCAGGTGATTCTGGTAGCCCCAGACTGGCCCCGCCAGTTCTGGTATCCAGATCTCCTCAGTCTCAGTTCCAGGCTCCCGAGGCGGCTTCAAGCCTTCCCGGACCTGATCTCAGTCAATCAGGGGAAGGTATTCCATCCGGACCTTCAATCCCTGCACCTGACGGCCTGGTTCCTGATCGAACAACATATCCATGTCCCTAGAAGTACAGGTTACTCACCTGTAACAGGAGTTCTAGGAATGGTATATGATGATCATCCACACGACCCTCCCTGGCTTAGACGCACAACCTGGCTTCCAGCAGGCTAGATCTGGCGTCATGGGGCGGAGCCGAGAGTTTTACTACCCGGGTGGGTGGGAGGAGTCAGCTTGAAGACCTTCCAGCAAGATTTAAAGCAGCAAGGAACCTGCCAGACAGTGTAGATGAACAACATATACCATTCCTAGAACTCCTGTTACAGGTGAGTAACCTGTATTTCTGTGCCCTCCTTCCAACTACACTGCTTCGAAGTCTGCATCTGTCAATAGATGCTAAGGAATTCCTGGGGTGAGAAGAAATGATTACTCACCGGAGTAATATTACTTCTTCCAGGGTATTCTTTAGCATTATTGACACTCCCATACTTACTCCCCTGGAAACCTTGTCTAAAGGCTCTGTTAGGGATTTAGCCAAAGTTGATGACTATCATTCATTCGTGTGATTTTTTTTTTTTTTTATAAAAAAAAAAAAAATTCATAATAGTGAGTTAGAATATATGGTGCGTTATTGCTAAGTTTTTTTTGCCCCTAGCTGGTACAGTTTTTTTGCTCTTTTTCAGCTCTGAAATGCGTTCTGAGGTCCCTCAGGCTGACTGCAGGCAGCACTCTACTCGAACTGTATACGGATTGGCCAATGCTTCCTCATTTGCATTGACTCCTTTCCGGGGCAGCTGAACCCAGCTGGCATACTGCATCTGTCAATAATGCTAAAGAATCCCCTGGAAGAAGTAACATTACTTTGGTGAGTAATTTGTTTTTTATATGCTCAGCTGTGCAATGTTTTGCTGTACTAGGTGTCACTAAAATCCTGATCTGCCCTCCTAGAGCAGATGAAACTTGGGATCTCTTGCTGTATTCATATAAATGTGCTACAGCACCACAAAACAAAACAAAAAAAACTCATTATCAAAGATTTTTATGGGAGAACTTAGTACTGCTTCACAAAAGGCTGGGTCTTCTAATAGTTGCAAATGTGCTGCATTTTTTTGTGATTCTGAATTAGACCTTCAGGATACTGCCATTGTAGTTTTTTTTTTTTTTTTTCTTTATGCTTCCAATTCTGCTGTCTTGACCTGCCGTCAGTGTGACCCTACCAGCCATGTCACCTGCTATCTCTGGGGCTGACATTGCGGAGGCTGATGTGGATTACCTTCCCACGACAGAGCCTTCGGGAGTGGGACAGCTCCCCTCCAGTAATTGAAATTCAGTACAGATCCAGTGCTTAGTCGGAGGTGCAGAGCCTGACAGGAATGCTCTTCACCCTTAAGACATACATTTTTTTTTCTTTTGTTCTCACAGCTGTCCTGTCTTATGCCAGCTGTGGAAACTTAGGTGATGCTAGCGTTTGGGGCATGGACGACCTCTTACTCCAGAGGAGGTTAGCGTACTGTGGGGACACCCAAATCTCCTCCTTCCCTGGCTGGCCTTTTGGTGTCTCAGACCCGTATCCTAATCTGGGTCGCTAGCTTTGTGAGTGACAACAGTGTTACTGTGCTGACAGGTCAGTCCCCTGGAATGTAATTTTGAAGGGAAGCTCTTGATCAGAAGAGCAGGGCTTGAATGTACACTGTTCATTTCACACAGTATTGCTTTTTAACTTCTTAATATCAGTCATTTTCGCAGTCATTTGATATTTTACCAGGACTTACTACTTGCATTGCAAAGGAACCTTTGAAAATATACGAGCAGGGAGGTTTCAGACTTCTTCAGATATCATTACCTAATGAAAGTGTGTGTCTGTGTTTTGTTTGTTTGTCACCAGAAGAACATGAGCACAAACCTCCATAATAGGAAAATCTTTGTGGTAAAGAACCCCACCCCCCCAGGGCATCTCCATGATCAGAAAAATGGTCAGGCAGTTTGTATATATATTCAGTTTCAAATTTTTGATCAGAAGGAGCACAGTGGGCCGTCTCTTTTTCCATGTGTGACTGCAGATGGGATTAGCAGACCTCTTATTGGTGGAGAGGTAAGGTCCTTTTACATTGGGTATTTGTACATGAATGACTTTACCTGTGTTTTTTGGGTTTGTTGTTTTGGGCGGGCCACTTTTTTGCAGGTGTGTGTGCTTAATATTCCAGCTCTACAAAGAGTTTGTTTTTCGAGACATTTGCAGTGTGTGGCACAGTTGTAAACTTCTGGCACCTGCAGTAGAAATGGTTCTGTTTACCTAGATTCAGTTCACTGACCACACTTTGGCAGTTTACATCGAGCAAGCGTGAGTCGGGGCCAGAGCAAAGGTGCAAAGGCCCCAGGAAATTTTGAGCTCAAGGGCCCAGCCACCCCCATCCGCACCACCTTCCTATAGTGCAACTCCTAATCAGACCCCCACACTCGAATACTTAAGTATACCCTGCTATTATTAGGGCTACTTACCTGATTGTTTTTAAAAACAATTGGTGATATTCTACTTACCACTTGCTGTTTTCAGCTGAAGGAGAAGGTGGCATTTTGGCTAAGTCTGTCTTGCTTTATGTTATGCTGCTCTGTCTGTCTGTCTCTACACCAGGTCAGTTGGTGACGCAAAAATGCTAGGTAGCTCCTTTTCCAGAAAGTGGGGAAACATGGTGATGATGATTATGATGTGGAGGAGGGACATATAGAACCAGAAGTGTCCCCCAGGACTTTGGTTCTCCCCCAAGAGTGTCTGAGGATTTTTCTTGTCATTTCACCTTTGTAAGAAGGATGGCAGATGCCCTTGGCATCTCTACCACTGAGCAAATTGAAGATGAGGAGGAGTACTTAGAAATGATGGGGTTAACACTCACAAAGGCTCTCCTCCGCCCTGTCTGTAAATTCTTTAAAAAAGATGCACGAAAGATTTTACATGCACCAAATTCCACTCCTCCTATAGACAGGAGGATGGATAAGAAGTACCAACTGGAAAAGGAGGGAACTGATTTTCTCTTTTCCCACCCTGACCACGGGGGGTCATACAGCAGGCCGCCTGTGACAAAGCTAGGGTCCCTCTGTCCTCACACCCTCCAGACAAGGACTCTAGAAAGATTGAAAGTATGGCCAAGAAAGGGTACTTGTCAGCTTCTTTGGCAATGCGTCAGGCTACCTTCCGGGCATATGCTGCCCAGTATCAAAAATTCCTGTGGCAGTCAGTCCTGGCCATGTCCCAGAAAGCTCCTTCACCCTTGTCAGACGACCTGGCTGAAGCTGCCAGGTTTGGGTCGGAGGCAGCTGAGTACCAGTTCCAGATGGCTGCTGACACAAATGATACTGCAGCCAGATGGATGGCAAACACAGTGGCACAGAGGAGGTTTGTTTGGCTTAGGGCCACAAACCTTACTCAGGATACACAACTAAAGGCCCTGGATTTTCCCCCAGAAGGAAATTCTCTCCTTGGGGACTCAACCGTAGCATATATGAAGAAGGTGGATGAGTATAAATTCACTTACAGAAGCAACTCTGCTAAAGAGAGAGCTTCTACATCCACCAAGCCTTAAGGAAGGGGAGGCCGGGGCAGGTCCTTTTACACCAGGCCCTTCTTCCAACCTGTGGCATTACTCCAGTACCAGCAGTACCCACAGCAGGGTTACTCTAGGGGCAGGGGCAGAAGGGGCTCAATGTGAGGGTCTCATATCCAGCCACAAACTAAACAGACCCCCTGAACCGCAGGCCACTTTATTCTCACCTGTTGTGGGCAGAGACTCCCACTTTCTCCAAAATTGGCTGAAAATCACCACAGACCAGTGGGTGTTGGAGGTGGTGGGACAGGGTCTGTCTGTGGGATTCAAGTCCTTTCCCTTTAAAAAATCCAGAGCATTCAGCTCTCCCTCCCTAGTAGAAAAAGTGCTCTTGGAGGCAGAGGTTCGAAACTTACTGCAGTTAAAAGAAGTGGAACCAGTCTCAAAGGGGAAAGGACTTCTATTCCAGATACTTCCTGACCACAAAGAAAAGTGGGGAGTGGCAACGTTTACTGGATTTAAGAGCTTTAAACAAGTTCTTAAGAAAACCAAAGTTCAAGATGGTAACTTTGGCTCTGATCCTGCCAACACTTCAGAAAGCAGACTGGTTGGCATCACTGGACTTGAAAGATGGCTATTTTCACATCCCTACAAGAATCTTAAAGAAAATACCTCCGATTCAGACTCCCTTCAGGTCACTATCAGTTTTCAGTCCTGCCTTTTGGCCTTTCTTCGGCCCCAAGGGTATTCACAAAGTGCCTGGCAGCTGTAGTGGCACATCTTCGCAGACATGGAATAGCTGTTTTCCCTTACCTGGACGACTGGTTGGTAGTGGGAAAATATCCTCTGTTGGTGCAGCAAGACCTGAAGGTCACTCAGGACCTCCTGGAGTCCTTCAGATTTCTAATCAATCACAAAATGTCATTCTTCACTCCTACACAGGTGCTGCACTTAATAGGAGCAGAAATCGATATCCTACAGGCCAGGACATACCTGCCTCTGGAAAATGTGAAAAAAATTCAGATAATAGCAAACTCTTTCAAGCTCCACAATTCAAAAACTGCAAGACAGTTTCTTCAGCTAATAGGCCATATGGCAGCATCCACAAACACAGTCCAAGGTGCAAGGTTTCACATGAGGGACACTCTGTTCCATCTCGGGTCCCATTGGTGCCAAAGAAAAGATTCTCTCAGAGCACATCCCGGTAACAAGGTCACTGCTACAGGCGCTCTCTTGTGGTGGAAGGAGGAATCCAATTTAAGGCAAAGAGTTCCCTTTCAAAAAGAGAATCCTTCATTGATCCTTGCAGCAGATGCATCCCTCTTGGGCTGGGTTGCCCATATAGGGGATCACACAACTCAGGGCACTTGGTCAGCCTCGGAGTCTCTTCAGCACATAAATCTCTTGGAACTCGGAGCAGTGCTGCTGGCTCTAAAAACCTTTGCTCACTTAGTCAAGGGCAAGGTGGTGCAGGTCAGAACAGACAATGCCACCACAGTGTATTACATAAACAAGCAGGGAGGCACACAGTCAGGCCCCCTTTGCTCGGAGGCCATAAGGATTTAGACTCTGGCCTATTCATTAGAAGTGTCTCTGCAAGCAATTCACTTGCCAGGGAAGGACAATACCCTGGCAGATGCCTTGAGTCGAATAAACCAGGCCCATCACGAGTGGACCCTAAACAGGCAGCTGGTACAAGTTAGTTTCAGAAGGTGGGGTACTCCAGAGGTGGACTTGTTTGCATCCCACCAGAACCACCACCTGCCACAGTATTGTTGCAGACCTCCAGATCAGGGAAATTTTCCTCTGGATGCCCTCAGTCTGGACTGGTCAGGGAGGTTCCTCTATGCTTTCCCTCTCATTTACAGAGTACTGGTCAAGCTCAGATCCCATACAGCATCTCTGATCTTGATAGCTCCAGACTGGCCGAGGCAGCCATGGTACTCTCTTTTGCTCTCAATGAATGTTGACTTGGTTTGCTGGCCAAGGCACCTAGCTTCACCTGAGCTCTTTCCTTCTAAGACTGCTTGAAAGGCAGAGTAGAGAAACTTACCAAAGCAAGGGAGAAGGATTAAGACTTAGTTTGGCTAAGCAGATTTACTGTGTGGTGGTGTTTTTATTTTTTACTCACAGGGATTGCTACTGTTTGTTGCTAACATTTCATTGCTTTATTTTTTCTGTGATTCAAATTGTTGTTGCTGGTATACCTTCTTCTGCATTATTACAAGGTGTGCCTACAGGTGTGTGCTAACAGATTACTGCTGTAATCTTCTGAGTCAAATTGTCTTTTGCAAGGTATATCTTCTGTTACTGCTTTATTTTTCTCTGGAGCAAAGTGTTTCTTACAGGGTATATCTTCTCTGAAATTATTACAGGTGGTGCTTTACAGGTTTTACAGTTTTATCTAACATTAGGATAAGCTTTCAGGGTTACTGCATTTGTTGTTGACTGATTGTTTCTGCTCTTACCTCCTTGTTCTTTGTCCGTGGTTCTTCTTTTTAGGCAGGGAAGGGCCCACCACCCACCCCATCCCCAACCCCCACGCCTACACTCCTTTTATAGGGTACCACAGTTGTGACATATCCTGTGGCAGAGCAGAAGGGCAAATCAGTGGGGCCTCCACAAGGTGATCTCATTTACAGGGGCACTAGTAATTTAACTTGTTATAACAAGTTAAACAAAGCACAATTAAACCATTACTTGCATTTTTTTTTCTTTTTCCCCTTCTAATTACTCTGACTAGGTTACAAACCCAGCAACTTATTTGGAATGGATTTCATTAACTGCAGGTACTGTGGAACAATTTTCAGAAGGACAGTCTTAGAGGATTTAGGACACTGTCCTACATGCTGGGCCTTTGGAGATCTTAGGGCTCAGCTCCGGGCAGCATGGGCAGAGATTGCATGCCTCAAATTTCATATTGAAGAGGAAACATTATAAGAACCACCCGCCATTTCCCCAGCATCCAACAGAAAACCTCGACCGCAGAGGGTAGTTGGTCCAGGAGGTTGGCAGGTGGTTAGGAGGAGCAAATCAGGTGCCCCATCACACTCTGCTCTCCAACACATTACCTCCAAAAACCATATAAACACTACAAACAGGTATCTGCCTCTATCTCTGAAATCAAATAAAGAGGCAGAAGACACTGCAGAGCAGGACACTGCGGCACAGGAGCTAGCACAACAAAACTCACCCAAATCAGGAACCAAAACTAAACAAGCACAAAGGAAATCCAAAAAACTTCTGATCATAGGAGACTCCATGATTCGGGGAGTTGATACCCATCTCCAGCCAGGGGTGATGTACCTGGGAGACATCTGACCATCAGCATGGAGAGACACTGACCGCATTGCTAAAATTGTTCACAAGGCAGGAGAAAACATTGATGTCCTAGTACACATAGGGACTAATGATCTAGCCAGCCGGTCAGTTATGGAGACCAAGGAACACCTGACTAGGCTGGGTGACAAACTATCATCTGTTTCGTCCGCATCTCCTTCTCTGAGATCCTGCCAGTCTGGGAGAGAGCAGATGGACGGAAGGTCAGAGAAGGGAGATAGGGGAGCTAAACACGTGGCTCAAGGACTGGTGCCAGGAAAAGGACACAGATTTGTAGGGAACTGGCAACAGTTCTGGGAGCGAAAGTTCTTTAAATTTGATGGACTGCATCTGACTAAAGAGGAATCAGTGCATTGGGGCAGAAGTTTGACGTCTTTGCAGAATATTTAAACTAGCAAATGGGGAGAGGGGTGCAGCACCCCATACGTCGAATGGGAAGAACACCCTTCCCCCCTCAGCTAGTGGTCAAACAGGAATTCAGCATGTTTGCCGTTCATTTGCATCATCAGGTAAGAAAAAAGGTTTGTCTCCCCATGCGATGCACAGGGGTAATGCCAAACTTCACCCAACAACTAACACACCAAAATCTGGCCAATGGAAAATCATGTACACAATGCTCACAGCCTGGGAAATAAGATCCCAGACCTGCAGGCAATAATGTCAGAGGCTAAACTGGACATAGTAGCAATTAGTGAGGCGTGGTTTACCAGTAACCACTCTAGGGGACTTCAGTACCTGGCTATGTATTGTTCAGAAGAGACGAGGTGCAAAAGGGGAGGGTGGCCCTGTATGTTAATGAAAATATCAAGCTACAAAATTCAGAATACACATAAGGAGCCAGAAGAACTGTGGGTCACCCTGAAACAGGAAATGGGACAGCCATAAGAACTGGGGTTGTCTACAGGCCCCCAGACCAGATGGAGGACATAGACACATTACTGTTAGAAGATATACAAAACATGACAGCTAAAGGGAGGTTCTGATAATGGAGACTTCAACATGCCAGATACAGATTGGTCAATACCAGCAGGAACATCTGCCAGAACTAGACTTATAGTGGATTCCTGCAGGAGGGCCTCAAACAACTGGTACAGCAACCCACAAGAGACAGGGCTATCCTAGATCTAGTACTGACTAACAAAGAAGGGATCACAGATCTCCAGGTAGAAGGTCACCTGGGGCCAGTGACCATCACATGGTATGGTTCAGTTTGGCTACTACATCTAAATCATCCCATTCCAAGGCAAAATATGGGACTTCAGAGGAGCTGACTTTGATAAGATGGCCTACAGAGTTAAGCTAGCCCTGGCAAAAAGAACACAGGTGAGGGGTACAGGCAAAGTGGGCAAGCATTAGATGCAATACTTGAAGCAATATCCCATTGTGTTAGACAGAAAAGGAAGTGCAAAGAAGAAGGAAACCACTCTGGTTCTCAAATACAGTAGCAGAAAGGTCAGAGCCAAAAGGCTGGCCTTCAGGAAATATAAGGAACACAGCGGGATGAAGATAGGGAGGCATACCAAACTGCCCTAAGGTAAGCAGGTAAGGCAGTAAGGCAGGCAAAGTCCCAAACTGAGGAAACACTAGCACGAACAGTAAAAGAAGGTGACAAGACTTTCTATAGATACATTAGTGAAAGGAGAAAGTCCAGAGGGGGTATTGCTAAGCTTAATGGAGAAAAGGGAGCATGTGAGGAGGAGGACCCTGTAAAGGCATCTATCCTAAATAGATACTTTTGCTCAGTATTTACTGAAGAGAAGGTAGGGCAGGGCCCACAGCTCAGCATCATGGACACAGGGGGGAGGGAGGTGAGCTCTACTCCCTTCACAAAAGAAAGGGTCCTACAAGAGCTTGCTAAGCTCAGGGTGGATAAGGCAATGGGACCTGATGGCATACATCCCAGGGTACTTAAGGAGCTAAAGGAGGAACTAGCAGAGCCATTAGAATTGTTTAGTGAGTCTCTGAGCACAGGAGAGGTCCCAGAAGATTGGAGAAGGGCTCATGTGATCCCGCTCCACAAGAGTGGTAGCAGGGAGGAGGCGGGGAACTACAGACTGGTCAGTCTTACCTCAGTAGTGGGCAAGATTATGGAGGCACTCCTTAAGGAAAGATAGTGCAACACCTGGAATCCATAGGGGCACAGGATCCAAGACAGCATGGGTTTACAAAGGAAGGTCCTGTCAAACTAATCTCATAGATTTCTTTGACTGGGTAACCAGAGTGGTGGACAAGGGGAGCAGTTGATGTCGCCTACCTTGACTTCAGCAAAGCTTTTGACACTGTTCATAGAAGATTGATAAAATAAGCTGGGTAGGCTCGGGTGGTCAGAAGTTGGTCAACTGGGTGGCAAACTGGTTGACGGCAGAAAACAGAGAGTGGTGGTAAATGGTATACAGTCAGAAGAGATGCAAGTCACAAGTGGGTACCTCAGGGATCAGTCCTGGGGCCAGTCCTCTTCAACATCTTCATTAGTGACCTTGCAGATGGACTAGAGGGTAAGGCTTGTCTGTTTGCAGATGACACCAAGATCTGCAACAGAGTAGATGATCCAGATGGGGTGGGCAGAATGAGAAGAGATCTGGATAAACTAGCAGAATGGTCAGAAGAGTGGCAACTGGGATTTAATGCAAAGATGCAAAATCATGCACATAGGGAAGAGAAACCCTGAAGCCACCTATAGGCTGGGAGGAGTTGCTAGCAGTCACAAAGGAAGAGAGACTTGGGCATCATCATCACTGATGACCTAAAATCATCCAAGCAGACCTCTAAAGCAGTAGGTAAGGCTAGGGGTGTTTAGGTATTAGTAGGGTATCACAAGTCGTAAGAGGGAGGTAATAATCCTCTGTACAAGACACTGGTTAGGCCCCATCTGGAGTACTCGTGCAGTATTGGAGGCCACACCTTCAAGGACATTAACCAAATTGAGGCAGTCCAGAGAAGGGCAACCAAAATGGTGCAGGGACTGCATCAGAAGACTTATGAGAACAGATTAACGGAGCTCAATATGTATACCCTTGAGCAAAGGAGGGAGAGAGGTGATATGATTGAGGCACTCAAACACCTTAAGGGCATAAACAAGGTGAAAGAGTCTAACATGTTTAAATATAAGAAAAATAGCAGGACAAGAGGACACAGCATGAGATTAGAGGGAGGCCGATTAAGGGGAATGTGAGGAAATTCTTTTCACAGAAAGATTGGTGGATGCATGGAATGGCACCACAAGAAGTGGCTATGAATACAGTGCAGGGCTTCAAACAGGCATGGATAGGCATAAGGGAGCAATACAAATGACAATGAATAGATAGGTCACTGACAGAGCAAAGGCTGAAGGCACATTTATAAGGTAGAAAAAGAAATGGGCAGACTGGATGGGCCTTGCGGTCCTTATCTGCCGTCAACTTCAATGTTTCTATGTTGCAAATCCAATACATCTTCCTCGGAGGCACAACCTATTGACCTCCAGTCGGGGAACTGTACTGTATCCGAACCTCAAGTCTCTCAATCTCAAGGCTTGGCTCTTGAAGACTTAGAATACGCTGATTTAAAACTTTCTGAACCTGTCTTAAGTATTCTAAGAGGTTACAGAAAACCCTCAGCTACAAAGAATTATTCTTTCAAATGAAAGAGATTTTCTGTCTGGTGTTCGGGCAAGACTCTGGTTCCAGCCCAAGCTGGCTCATCAGTGGTATTGGAGTATCTCACTCACTAACACTCCCTGAGTCTACAATCCAGTTCTTTGAGGGTCCACCTTGCAGCAGTGTCTGCTTACCTCTCTGCTGGGAAAAAGGTGAGATTGGCTTCTAACATTATTTTCAAAAGGTTCTTTAAGGGCCTGGATCATCTGCATCCTCCTTACAGGCCACCAGTCCCAGTTTGGGATCTGAATGTGTGTATAGCTAAGTCGATGGCTGCCCCCTTCGAGCCTATGGCCATAGCTCACCTTAAATATGTCACTTGGAAAACAGTTTTCCTAGTGGCAATGACTTCTGCAAGAAGAATCGGTGAGCTTCAAGCTCTCTGTATTGATCAGGACTGTATCTCCTTTCATAGGGATAAAGTAGTCCTCAGAACAAACAGGAAGTTTCTCATTTTCATTTAAATCAATCTATCACCCTACCTGTCTTTTTCACTGAGCACTCCACTTCTGCTGAAAGGAAACTGCACAGTTTAGATGTGAAGATGGCCCTTGGTTATTAAGACAGCCACTAAGGACCTTGGACAGGATAGAAAGCAATTGTTTCTGACCCATGGGGATGTGGGAAAAGGTAATCCAGCCTAAAAAAGATCTGTTTCTCATTGGATAGTCCAGTGTATCCAATTCTGTTACACTAGTGCTGGCAGAGAGCCCCCACTGGGATTAAGGGCTCATTCTACAAGAGGGACAGCTGCTACTCTAGCAGCTGCTAGGGACGTCCCGTTAGTGGATATACAGTATGTAAAGCAGCTACATCGAAAACAGTACACGCCTTTACAAAGCAGTACAACCTGGATATTTTATCCAGAAGTGATGCTAGGTTTGGCACAGCAGTCCTGCAAAGTCTATTTCCAAAATAAAGCTCTGTGCCCACCTCTAAGGATACTGCTTGGTAGTCTACATAAAGTTAAGAATATACTGAGCATTACTAGGGTTAGAAGAAAAAATTACTTAGCATAGTAATTGTGTTTCTTCCCAGCGATGCTCAGATATTCTTAACTTCCCTCCCTACCTTCCCTTCCAGAACTTCAGCCTCTGCACACCGCATGCTGGTGCCACATCACTTTACACCCTTGGGGGAGCCTTATCCTCTGCACCTGTATAACAAGTAGGTGAACAGAGCTCATTGTGTTTATTTTTGGTAAATTTTTCTGGCATGTTGTTCTAACTTATATAAACTTTTTTTTCTCCAGTTGGAGGATTATTTTTAGTAAAATCCACATTATTGGGTAACCCCAATTTTGATAAGAATTTCTTAGTGTTACATTATCATGAGCCATCTCTGCAGGCTCCTTTATAAATCTGAAGAGGTTAGAACACAGGCAGTTAGTAGAGGCAGTGTTTGAAAGATGCTCACGTGCAAAGTGTTCCATCTCTCCGGGCAGTCCAACTCTACAGGCTTACTACATAAAGTTAAGAATATCTGAACATCACTGGGAAGAAACACAATTACTAGAGTAATTTTTTCTTGCATACTAAATCCAACAAAGATGAACACCACCTGTTTTACATATGTTTGGAAGTTACCACAATAACCTCCCTGTACAAGGACCTGGGAGGGAAAAGGAAAATTTGAAGAGGACACTATAGCGTAGTGAAGAAAGGGAAGGGGGTGCCCATAGATGGCCAACCTTATGGACTGGAAATTGTAAAGGATAGAGTAGGCTTCCAAATAGAAGAACTGTTGCAACAGATTTAAGAAAAGGTCGGTCCTCAAGAGTGGCAGGAGCGCCCTGTCACAGTGACCACGATGGACGACAAGTCTGCTCTCGGGTTCTGTCGGTGCCCTTGCAGGCAGAAGATGTCCCGAATGGATCTGCATGCCATGTGCATCTATTGCCTGGGCATGAGCACGATCCTCAGGCCTGCGACATTTATCGAACTTTCCATACTACCATTCTCGAGGACAGTCTCGCCCGACTCAAGTTAGGCCGACTGAGCGAGTGGAACCCACATGTCAAATCTAAGGATGCCTGTTGGGTGATCTCAGTGGCTGCAGGGTCTGCTGAACAGCTTGTGGCGTTTGAGGAGGCTGCGGTCCGGCCGCTTCTCACTTCTCTTCGGCTGCCTTTGTGCCGCTCCAGCTGGGTTCAGCTTTAATGTGATCCTTCAGAGAACTATGCCAGTCCTTGACGACCCTCAGTCAGGGACCCTCCACGCATAAATCCAAATTGAAGAGTCCAAAAAACGGTCTCATCAGCATTTGCGGGATCGGGAGGGCTCTCGGTCGAGAGCTTGGATTCCCACGCTTTTCCGGATCCGACTTTGGTCAAATCCTCGGCCCATGCCCCCGCCTGCATGGTAACCCTGTCGGACCAGTTCACCGAGAAGCTGGTTGATCTTCTGGCTGAGAGTTTTCTCAAACTGGTTGACCAGTTGTAGACTGAAAAGGCCAACACTTTCTTATCCAGGACTCCAGTCTTAACAGACTGTTGGAACGGACGTGGAGTCTGTGGGGGATCTCTTGATGGACTAGATCTGCACGACCTGAACAAGTTTCTCAGATCGCGCACCTTCTGGATGGTAACTCTGTCTCGGATCAGATTATCTCTAGAGCAGGACGTGTGGTTTTGCTCCCTGGATGTTCAGGACGCATTCTTCCACATACCAATCCGTCCGTCACACCGGAGTTTCCTCCATTTCTGAGCAGAGGGAATCCTCTGGGAGTTACAGGCCATGCCGTTCGGCCTGTCCCTGACCCCCAGGGTCTTCAAGTGCATTGCAGTGGTGGCAGCTTGCCTGAGACGGTGAAGAGTCCGGGTTTACACCTACCTGGATGACTGGCTGATAGCAGGTCCTTTCAGGCAGGAGGTGGAGCGGTCCAGGGACCTGGTCCTCCAGACCTGCATTAAGCTTGGCCTCCTGGTCAACAAGGCCAAGTCAGAACTCATACCTTCACAGGCTATCCACTTCATCAGGGCAGAGCTCGACTCTTGAAGAGCCAGAGCTCGGCTCCCGACGGACAGGGCGGAGGCGCTCTCCTCCTTTGCCTGATCATTTCAGGTTGGGAAGTTGCGCCCTGCTTGGGACTGCCTGTGCCTGCTGGGTTACATGGCGGCCTGCACCAGCGTGGTCTAGTGGAGTATGCACTCCCTGTAGTGGGAGCTGGCCAGCCAGTGGTCTCGGCGCAGGGATCACTTTGACCAGGTGGTCACTGTGACCCAGCGGATATGGGACGCCCTTCAGTGGTGGTTAGTCCCAGAGCATCTGCAGGAAGGGACCCCGTTTGTTCGCCCGTATCTGATGGTCATCCTGATGACCGATGCCTCTCTCATGGGCTGGGGTGCCCACCTGAGGGAACAGAGAGTCCACCAACTCTGTACCCCCGAGTAGTCTCGATGCCACATCAACCTGTTGAAGCTCCAAGCAGTTCAGCTAGCGCTGACTGCATTCACTCCGCGGATCAGGTGGTCCGTGTCCAGACGGGAAACATCGTGGCCATGTATTACCTCAAAAACAGAGCAGGATGCACTGTCTGCCACTGCAAGGAAGCTCTCCGCATGTGGAACCTTGGGCACAGCCTGGAGGCCAATCTCCTAGCCTTCCATATGGCAGGGGCCTCCAACCAGCTGGCGGACATTCTCAGCTGTGTGGGCGAGGCACCTCATGAGTGGTCTCTCCACCCAGAGGTAGTACACGGTCTGTTCTCCCAGGGGGGCACCCCTCAGATGGACCTGTTCGCCTCCATGGAGAATCAAAGCTGAGGCTGTTTTGTGCCCCCCCCCCCAAAGCCAGGAAATGCTGCAGAGGAATTCCTTCTCGAGGCCCTGGACCTCAGGCCTCTTCTGTGTCTTCCCTCCACTTCTCTTGATTCACAAAGTGTTGTTCAAGGCCTGGAGGGACAAGGCACAGGTGATCCTGGTGTCTCTGGACTGACCCCGCCAGCTCTGGTACCCCAACCACCTCAGCAACAGGCTCCCGAGGCGTCTTCCTCTCCGCCCGGAACTGCGCTCCATCAGTCAGGGGGAGGTACTCCATCCAGGTCTTCAATCCCTGCACCTAACAGCCTGGTTCCTGAGCTGCTAGGGTTCCAGGCTTTGGGTCCTCCAAAGCTGTCCTCGCTGTTGTGGAGGCATCTCAGAAGGAGTCGACTAGGAAATGCTATCTATGCCTTCAAATGGAAGAGGTTCTCCATTTGGTGCTAGAGCAAGGGGCTGGACCCCTTGTCCTGTCTGGTGACTAGCATCCTTGACAACCTGTGGTCCCTCTCTCTGAGGTCTCTGGTCGACTACCCTCAAGGTGCACCAGACAACCATCTCTGCTTACCAGGCGTGGGCTGGTCAGCAGTCGGTGGCACAGGAGAAGGTGGTCTGGGGCTTTTTCCAAAGGCCTTGACCACATTTCCACTTTGGTGTGTGAACCACCGCCACCGTGGGACTTGTTGCTGGTTTTGGCAAAGCTCATGGGCAAGCCATTTGAACTGATGCTCAGGTGTGACATCTCACCTGTAGTGGAAGACCGCCTTCTTGGTGGCTATCACATCAGCCAGAAGGATCAGTGAGTTCCAGGCGCTTTGGGTGGAGTCTCCTTACCTGGTCTTCCACAGGGACAAGGTTGTCCTGTGCCCCAACCCGAAGTTCCTCCCAATGATTGTGTCAAGAGTTTCAACTTAACCAGGTGATTAATCTCCCGGTGTTCTTCTCCAGTCACACCTTGGAGGTCGAGCACAGGCTCCATACTTCGGACATGCAATGAGTGCTTGCCTGCTATAAAGAGCACATGGCTGGAGTTGGGGGAGAGGTTCGCCAGCTATTTTTCACCTACACTGAAGCCGCACCTGGCAGACTGGCAGCCAAGTGGATGATTGGCAGGTGGATTGTATTGTGCATTGATCTCTGCTATAGGTTGGCGGGTAAGGAGCCTCCCAGAGGGCTAAGGCTCATTCCACCCATCATACCCCTGCCTCGGTGGCTGCTTCCAGGGATGTCCCTATCCAGGAAATCTGCATGGCTGCTATCTGGAGATCAGCACACACCATTTCCCATTGCCACATTGACCTCTAGTCATGCTGGGATGCTGGTTTTGGGGCCTCGGTTCTCAAATTTCTGTTCCCCAAGTAGGGTGTGTGCACCTTTCCTCCCTCCTCCCAGAGAACTGCTAGGAGTCTGCCGGAAGTGTGGATAGAACATCATATCCATATACCTAGGAAAAAAATGTTACTCACCTGTAACAGTAGTTCTAGGAGTGGTATATGATGTAAATCCAGACGCACCCATCCGACCTTCCCTGGCTTTGGCGCACAACACTGCTTGCAGCAGGCAGGATCTGCCGTCACGGGGCAGAGTCGAGGGAGTTACCACCTGGGTGGGTGGGAGGAGCCAGCTTGAAGAGGTTTCTGGCATGTCTTAAAGGGAAAGGAAACTGCCAGAAGTGTGGATGAACATCACATACCACTCCTAGAACTACTGTTACAGGTGAGTAACCTGTTTTTTCCTTAAGCGTCATGCAAAAAAAAAATGTGTTTTTAAATAGGAACTGCATCTTGAGGATAAACACTTTATGGCTATTGTCTACAGAAAAGGGTATGTTGCAAGTGCATTGTTCATCACAAGGAGAGAAGCAAGGCCTTTGTGTATCATATGTGATAGCCTATAATCAGTTTGTTCTCGTTTCTGATTCATTGTGTGAGAACTTGAACACATTGATAGCACTTCAGAAATCACATGCTTTGGCTAGTTTGTGAACTTGGAGGGCCGTATGCTCTAGCAGTTGAGGGAACAGACCTAAGAACAGGAGTCCCAGATTCGGATCTTGCCAGAGCCACTTTAATACCCTGACCCTGAGGAAGTCACTGCGCTTCACTCCATTCGGCTGTAAAATTGGGCAGAAACAGAACCTTAATAAAAATTAGATTGGCTTTCTGCTGTGCCATCCTCTTGTTTTTCTGTAAAACTGAAGTTGCGCAGTACGAGTCTGTGGGATATTTTGTGAAGGGGGTGGCTGCTATCCAGAGTGTGTTGCCCTTTTTCCCTGCTCTTTGTAGCGTTTGAGTTGGTGGAATGATCCTTAAATGTATATTTAACTTGTTTTTGACCCTTGGTTGGTGGGGATGTGGTGTTTTATATTGACTTTCTGCTGTAATTGCCTTGGTTTTCAGGTCACTGAAGTTAAAAAGGCTCAAGGATGCATGAATGCACAGATAGTGCAGTCATTTTTTGCCCCTTGGAAATGGTACACAACCTGGGTTTGGAATGGAGCTCAACACTGCAAGGCCATTGGAGGGAGGATGTCTACGTATCCCCAGGACACACTACTTCTTGGGGAGGCAGCTCAAATGCTCCCCCTCCACACCAGCACCACCTAGGAGCCCCCCATCCTGTTGGTGCAGACTACTTGGGGATGGAGGTATGAGGTGCAAGACACCCACCTTAGTGTTGTGCACGTGGATTTCATTGGTGTATCACGATATAATGCTGATATCCAAGGGAGTGGGGGAATGGGGGAAAAATTACAATCCTGACAGGATAATACCAACACCTTGTACCGCTGAACAGACTTGCTCATTTGATGTTTGCTGGGTTTGGTCACCTGAGCAGGTTCTGGGGTTCACCCTGACTGCCCTGCCATGGCTTCATAGTAGAAAGAAATAAAAGTAACAATACAAAAACAATAAATTGTGTTGTGGAGAAGAATGTATTTGTTAATTACAGTGTTGGGCCTAAGAAGAGTTTAGAAGTTACGTTGATTTTCCTAGTGGTTTCTGTATTTCCCCCCATTTGTTGTCTATATCTTGTACATTGTAATAATTAATTATGTATATTTTTTCTGTGACTGCCTGCAACATTTTTAAAAGGTACAGGCATTTTTTCTGTCAACTCTCTTCAGTTTCTGAGACCACGTACCACATACTGGTAGTTGTTGCACAGTGTTTGCATTAATATTTTGTTTACTAGGGTTCACATGTTGTTTATACTTTGCTATATACCTATATTGCTTTCACCTGCATTGGGTTGTTTTCCGTTTTATGTATTTTAATTTCCCTTGTCTCCTGTCCACTGAGTCACTATTGGTATCGAGCCTTTGACTCAGTGTGCCTTCCTGTCACTAATTTCTAAGTGGGACTGCTTCTAATACATGAGCATGTTCAGGAGAGCCTGAAGTGAACTGAGGTTCTGAAATTTGGGCTAAGAAGAGCTGAATGTGGGACAAGAAATGGAATGGCCCTGGGGTAAATTTGCAGCAGACTGGTGGTAGTGTTGGTAAAGTATGTTAACCAGTTATTAGTCTGCGGCTGCATGACAGTTATAAAATGGTGTAAGATGCCATACTACTACTTTTTTCGTAGCCTCTTGTGCTCCAGTGCCAGTTGGCAGGACTTTAGGTTAGGGTTACCCTGGCTACCTTTCTGACCCATCATCCGCTGCCATTTGCCATGATCCAGAGATCACTCAGGGCTCCAGTGTGCCTGTGACCGTCGTATAGATGACAGTGTGGATTTTCTTCCCAATTTTTTTTCCTTCCTGCCACTGCCCATTTGGTGGCACAGCTGCAACCCCTAGTTGCTTCAGATCTTCATGAGCATCTGAGGAGCAACCCTCTCAACCCCAAAATGGTTGATGTGTGCTCTAAACATTGCAATTTCTCTCTGGCTGGAAGGTGCCACCATTGGCCCCCCAAAATCCTAGGAATCCTCACTTATGCTTAACAATAGCATTCTACTGGAATGAGCTCCCCCAGGAACTTAAAATGTTATGCTAATTAGAAAATGCTAGAATTAAATTTAAAACTCAGCTGTGTGGTCACGCTCATCCCTGCATTATAATGGCAGATTTCTTTATCTGTTTGAAGAAAGCAGTCACCCTTAAGTCTTACAGATTCATAGAATGTGACGGCAGAATAAGAGCTGCAGGGCCCACTCAGTCTGCCCAATTTTTTTTCCTTTTTATTATGATTAGTAGTATTAGTACTACCCTCTACACTACCCCCACAATTCCCTTGTGCCTATCCCAGGCGTTTTGAAATCCATTTAGTTTTCAACCCCACTACATCTCCTAGAAGGCTGTTCTAGGTATCCAGCATCCTTTCTGTGGAAAAAGTACTTCCCTTACATAGCTCCTGAATTTACCTATCCAGCTTCATATTATGACCCCTTGATTTAGAGCACAGTTTCTTCTGAAAAGTACTGTTCTCCTGTACCTTATTAACCCCCTTAAGGTATTTAAAGGTTTCTGTCATATCTTCCCCCCCCCGTGTCCATTTTTAGCTCCTGTCTTTATTCATAGGGCTTCTGATGGAGACCCTGCACCATTTTGGTAGCCCTTCTGTGGACAGCCTCCACTCTTGTCTTCTGAGATGTGGCATCTAAAACAGTACACAGTACTCAAGGTGGGGTTTTGCAAACTATTATATATAAAATATATGGGCAGAATTGCATCTCTTCCTGCTGGAGATACCCCTACCTGTGCACCCCAGCATTTCACTAGCTTTGCTTTATTGCACTGCCTGGTCACCTTTAGGTCATCAGACATGATTACCTCTAGGTCTGTTTCTAGCTTGGTCTTTGTCAGTATCACTCCACCCATCTTGTACTGTCTTCTCTTCACTTTGACTGATTACTGTTTTATTTTTGTCAGTCACTCCATTCTCCTCAAACAATTATCCCTTCTTGGTCTTTCAAGTGAAACTACCTTCTGGTTTCAAAGCTACCTCAGTAACCGGACCCAACAGGTGAGGATTGGTGAATTCCTCTCGTCATCCCTACCAATCCACTCTGGAGTACCTCAAGGTTCTATCCTGGGTCCCTTGTTATTCAGCATATTCCTGAACAGTCGCCCTGCCTCCTGCCATGACAGAATGTTACTTTATGCAGATGATGCAGTAATATTCACTTGCCACACCGACCCCACCTCCCTTCAGTCTCAACTACAGAAAAGTTTCACAGAAGTGGAAGACTGGTTTTGCTCACATAAACTCATCCTTAACCACAAAAAAACCAAAACAATGTTGTTCCATGGAATCCACAGGTACAAGGACCATGAGCTCACAATTAACAACCACGAAGGTGTCGCTCTTGAGCAGGTGGATATGTTTAAATATATGGGCCTGACCCGTGACTGCTCCCTCTCGTATATCAGACACGTAGACAATATCGCTAAAACTGTGAACTCCCGTATAGGGCTATTGTACAAGCATAAACATTGCCTAACTGCTGAAGCCTTGAACCTCTCTATCCAGAGCTCTGTTATCTCAACTATGGACTACGGGCTCATTATCTATGGATCTGCTACTGATACTGCACTCCGGCGCATAGCTGTAGCCCTTAATAAGGCATGTAGACTCCTTATTTCAGCTGCCCGCCTTTCTCACATGTGTGACATTTATGAGCAGGCTAACTGGCTCCAGCTATCCGCAGGCTAAAGTACCAGACCTGCATCCTGGCTAAGAAGACATCACTGGGCCTTATGCCCCCGGAGTGCAATCAGTATTGACCCCACAGTGTGTCCACCACCTAACTAGAAGTTTGGACAGTCTAACTTTTACAGTACCTTGCTGTCGGACCGCTCAAGCTCAGCGTTCTTACCTTGTCAGAGCCTCCACCTGGTTCAACTTGATATCTACAGAAATCTACATTGCCACGATTGGTGTTTTTAAGTGTAAACTGCGTCAACACCTCGTGGGTAGTGCCTTCTGTGATTGCTTCTTATAATCCCCTCCAGGCATACTACCCTCAAGCATCCCTTCTCACTGCCTCAGCTCCTCCTCCTCTCCTACCCCCCATTATTGGGAAGAGGATGAATCTGTCTCCTTTTCCTTTTCATCCCCCCCTTCCTTATCCCTTGCTGTTTTCCATCTACCACATACCCAACGCAATGCCCTCCCCCTTTCTCCCCCTCCTTCCGCTCTCTCCCCATACCACCCCTCACCACCACTCTTCAAACAACCTGAAGTCTTGCTATATTATGACATATGCAGTGAGTCCCAACCTTCGAACTGCTCGGAGATGAAAGAGTTAACTTTCCATGCCAGGCATGGAACGCTGAGCTCGAGCTCGGTTGAAACTCTGTCTGTTGTTCTTCAAACTCAAACCGTCAGATTCTTTACTCCGCCTCACTGAACAGTAGCTCCGGAGATTTCTCCTTCTGCTCGGTTCATTTTGTCGGTGTCTCCTCCTAGGCTTTCTGAGTCCCCTTCTCATTTTATGTTTTATAAAAAAGTGGCTGAAACCCTCCAGCTCCCTATGGAGGAAGCTGTGGATGATCAAGAGGGACTGTCTATTCCCTTGCATAAATTTTTTGGGAAACAGACATTTAAAATTCTAAAAACTCCTCACACTATACCTCCTGTGGATAAGAGAATGGACAAGAGGTATACATTGTCAGGCTCTGATACGGAGTTCCTTTCACAACAATGCAGCCATGTTGGAGTAGTGCAGGCTGCAGCCTGTGACAAGGCAAATATTCCTGGCTTCACACCCCCGACAAGGACTCCAGGAGGATTGATGCCATGGCAAAGAAACAGTACATGGCAGCATCCTTGGGACTCAGACAGGCAAATTATATGGCTTATGTTGCTAGATATCAGAAATCCAGATGGGGATACTGTTATGGCTCTAGCAAGCGGGTCCTGGCCAGCTTGCCAGGAGCTGGAGCAGGTGGCTGCTGATGGTATTGAAGGCATCAAGGTTGCAATTCCTTGCTGCAGTGGACTCAAATGATGTGTCATCAAGAGTCATGGCTACATCTGTGGCACTTCGCAGAATGGCTTGACTCAGATGTACTAGCATGTCACAGGATACCCAGACTAAAGCCATGGATTTTCCTGTTGTGGGTAATTCTCTGTTTGGGGAGCAGACAGAGAATTACATGAAGAAAATAGATGAGTATAGGATCACCTATAGGAGTGCACAGGCCACTCCTCAAAGGCAGCTTCCCAGGGGCAGGGGCAGGCCTTTTCATAGGCCTTTTTACCAAGCCCTCCAGGCCTCCTCTGCTTATGCCCAGAGGGGGTTCTTAGAGGGAGAGGCAGACGGGGTACAAGCAGGCCTGCTTCCACCCTCAGCCAAAGCTCCCTGCTGCCAAGCAGGCACCCTGATGGGGTTGCCAGGGCCGATTCTCAACTACCTATAGGGGCAGGCTGGCTTACTTTGTCCAGGACTGAGTCTCTGACATCAGACAAGTGGGTCCTGGAAGTAGTAAGCCAGGGACTGGTTCTCAGCTTCAAAAAGTTTCCAAAGATGAGAACCAGATCCTTTCCACCTGCAAATCCATCAGAGGCACTTGCCCTAGAGGCAGAGGTCTCTTCCTTCCTGGCTCTCAGAGCTGTGGAAATGGTTCCACCCCTACACCAGGGCAAAGGGTTGTACTCCAGGTACTTCCTTACTCCAAAAAAGACAGGAGAATGGCGGCCCATCCTGGATCTCGGATACCTAAACAAGCACCTTTTAAAACCAAAATTCAAAATGGTGACTCTGGGAATTATTCTACCTCTCTAAGGCCAGGGACTGGCTAGCCCCTGGACCTCAAGGATGCCTACTTCCATATTCTCATCAGAAGCTCCCATCGAAAGTACCTCAGGTTCGAGCTGCCCTCAGGCCATTACCAGTTCAGAGCAGTGCCCTTTGGCCTCACCTCTGCTCCAAGGGTATTCACAAAATGCCTGGCAGTAGCAGTTGCTTCCCTAAGAAGGCAAAAAATTGCCATCTTCCCTTACCTGGACGATTGGCTCATAGTAGGCCAGTCCCCAGACCAGGTTAGGTTACACCTACAGATAACTCAGCAACTGCTCACCTCTCTAGGTTTCCTTCTGAATCTTTCAAAGTCAGTTCTAGAGCCTGTACAGCTCCTCACCTTCATAGGCGCAGAGCTGAACACAGAGAAAGCCAGAGCCTTCCTTCCTTTGGACAGGGCAAGGACCCTGGTCTCTCTGGCCTCCTCATTCACCCTGCAGGTCTCTCGACCAGCAAGGCATTTTGTACAGCTCCTGGGGCACATGGCCGCTTCTACAGCAGTAGTGCAGGGAGCAAGATTTCAGATGAGGGACATCCAGTTCCATTTGAGAGCCTTTTGGTCTCAAAGGAAAGACCCTCTAACCAAATTGATCCCAGTGACTCAACCCTGATCCAGGCCCTACAGTGGTGGCAGGATCAGAGCAATCTGAGACAAGGGGTTCCTTTTGTCACCAGTCTCACTCCTTAATCCTTACTACAGATGCATCCTCTTGGGGTGGGAGCTCACA
The DNA here is from genome assembly GCA_016271365.2 of Neoceratodus forsteri. NCBI lineage: Eukaryota > Metazoa > Chordata > Ceratodontiformes > Ceratodontidae > Neoceratodus > Neoceratodus forsteri. The sequence goes on along the minus strand of CM057453.1, from coordinate 1,060,001,104 downwards.
TGGGTGACCTCACTCACCCAGGGGTTGTGGTCCCTCAGGAATCTCTGCCCACATCAGTCTGTTGGAACTCAGAGCAGTTTTTCTAGCACTTCAAGCTTTTTCCAAATCTGTTCAGAACAAAGTTGTACAGGTCAGAACAGACAGCACCACCACAATGTGGTACATCAACAAGCAAGGGGCACTCGGCTCACGGCCTTGTGCAATCAAGCAATGAAGTTGTGGTCTCTGGCTTACTCCTGAACACCTCCCTTACGGCAGTTCACCTCCCAGGCAAGGACAATGTCCTGGCAGATGCTCTAGCAGGATTTCCCAGGGCCATCACGTAATGGTCACTGGACCCCTGGTTTTGGAGGTGATCTTTGCCAGATGGGGCACCCCGCAGATAGATCTTTTTGCAGCCCCAGACAATCACCATCTTCCCCTTTTTTGCTGCAGGCCCCCAGTGTTGGGCTCAGTCCCTCTGGATGCCTTAGTCCTCAATTGGGAAGGGAAGTTTCTCTGTGCTTTTCCTGTCTTCCCTGTCCTGTTCAAAGTGCTAGTCAAAATCAGATCCCAGCCCTGCAAGATGATCCTGATTGCCCCAGATTGGGCCAGACAACCCTGGTATCCACGCCTACTGTCCTTAGCAGTCCATCTTCCCCTGTTTCTTCCCAGGAAGCACAACCTGTTATCCTGTGCTCAGGGGAGGGTTTGGTACCCGAACCTCAAATCTCTCAATCTCAAGGCCTGGCTCTTGAAGAGTTAGTTTGCTGATCTACACCTCTCCCAAGGTGTAATGGATATCCTGAAGGCTTCTAGGAAACCTTCCACCAGGGCTACTTATAATTCCAAATGGAAAGGTTTTCCATATGGTGCTTTGAAGCATATTTCCCAGAATCTGCTGACTTACCCACAGTCCTGGATTACATGGTCCACTTAAATACCTTGGAGCTGGAGACCAGCTACCCTAAAAGTGCATTTGGCAGCTGTGTCTGCTTTATTTCAGCAGGTAAGCCTCTATTCTCTTCAGCTCATCCTGTATTCTCCAAGTTTTTCAAGGGATTGCTTCATACCAACCCTCCATTCAGGGACCCTGCCCCTGCCTGGGATCTTAATGTTTGCATTGCTCAGCTTATGCAACCCCTTTGAGCCTTTGTCTTCAGCAGAACTTAAGTGCTTAACTTGGAAGACTGTGTTTTTGGTAGCCATCACTTCTGCCAGACGCATAAGTGAATTGCAAGCTTTGTCAGTGGAGCCTGATTTTATCTCCTTTCATAGAGATAAGTTGGTCTTCAGGACTAACAGGAAGTTCTTGCCTAAGGTGGTTTCAGATTTCCACCTTAATCAATCCATATCCCTTCCAGTGTACTTCACTGACCATTCCTCCTCTGGCGAGAGGAGGCTGCACAGCTTAGATGTGAAGAGAGCCCTTAGTTACTACATAGAGCGTACCAAGGGTCACAGGTTTGACTCCCTCCAACTGTTCCTCACTTATGGTGAGGTTGGTAAAGGGAAACCTGCCACTAAAAGATCTATTGCCAGGTGGATTGTCTTGTATCCAATTTTGCTATGAAAAAACTGCAAGGTTCCTCCCCAGGCCTAAGGGCTCACTCTCCTACCAGAAGTACAGCTTCCTGCTGCTACCAGGGACATCCCTATTCTAGAGATATGTCAAGCAGCTACCTGGAAAACAGTTCACACTTTTATCAAGCATTACTCCTGGACATCCAGGCTAGGAGTGATGCTCGGTTTGGCACAGCTGTGCTTCAGAGTCTATTTCCTAAGTAGGTTCTGTCCCTCCTCCATGAAGGTACTGCTTTGTAGTCTGCATATGTCATAATATAGCAAGACTTCATGTTGTTTGAAGAAAAAATTGCTCACCTTAGTAATGTTGTCTCTTCTAATGGAGTCTTGCTATATGACCCCCCCCCGCCTGCCCCTCTCAGAACATCTGTTTTTGGGATGTGGGTGGGCAGTGCAGTGTTAGCACTTAATAGGTGCCCACCTTGTTGTTTTTCACCCCTCCTTTCTTGGGGTGACTTGGTGTTGTGTTTTTCATTTTTTGGGTCTCCTGACTTGAGTCTTTGTTTTGGGACCAAAAAATGTGTTCTTATGTTTAGTAGCCAGTTGGCTAGTTTAGGTTTACAGCTTCCACACAGGACCTCAGTGAGTTTAGCTCGTAAAGATCTGACGGTTTGAGTTTGAAGAACAACAGACAGTGTCAACCGAGCTCGAGCTCAGCGTTCCATGCCTGGCATGGAAAGTTAACTCTTTCACCTCTGGAGCAGTTTGAAGGTTGGGACTCACTGCATATGTCATAATATAGCAGGACTCCATTAGAAGAAACAACATTACTAAGGTGAGTAATTTTTTTTTTCTTTCTCTTTTCCCACTAACCCACTCCTAACAAAGCTTCACTGAGCTGCCTATGACTTGTACTGTATGATTAACTCGCAACACAATTCCTTGACAGTGCCTTTGGCTGCTATTATTGTAACTTTACTTGTCTTTTTTTTTTTTTGTAAGTTCCATTGTAATGATCATGTTATGTTTTGTGCCTTATTGTCCTTATTGCCTTGACGTGGAACCTTTGTAAAAGAGCCTTCGGCTCAAAGGTGTCATCCGAAATACAAATAAATAAAATAAATACATTTTTTCTTTGAGAAAGCCTAACATTTAATTATATTTCGATAACTCTGCATTAGTTAGGGTGTTTTTGCTGGTGGTGCTGTATACATTTGTAACTTTCTCTGTTCCATATCAGTTCCTAGGAACTGGAGAAGGACATTTTGTGACGTGGTTCCTGCCTTGAAGGAACCACTTAAATTTGTTTATAAAAAGGGTTTAAAGTGCTTAAAAAAGGATACGCTTTGCGGTATTTTGATTTTCTTTTCACAGTTCATTTTCTTCGGAACCAAGAAGATAACTGGGCCTTTTCCACTTGGCTTTTGCAGTTCTGGTTTAAAAATAGATACTAGAGGGCACCCCCTACAGATAGTAGGTAAAACCTTCAGTACCCAAAAACACAAGTATTTTTTCCACATCCAGAATTTCAAACCCCTGGAACTTCCTGTTGGTTGAAATAATCATAAGCAGAACTAAGTTAGAATTAAAAATGCACTGGACAAGTATTCTGTTGGGGGGACCTTTGTACTACACTTAGTTTTATTTCTGTTTTCCTTTTCACAGGAACTCTCATGGGCGCTTGGCCTTCTTGCTCCTTACCATCCTTAGTATGAAAAGGAAATGAATTGCATTTCTTTTTTCTAACGCATTACTTTTCTTTGGCATCGTCATTGTTTTGGCATGACTGATGAGCCCAAAAAGAAGACCAGACCCAAAGGCTTTGAAAATTGTAAAATCTATTTCTAGCTTCTGCTAAGGCAGACTGCCACGAGTTGTGTTCGAAGTGCCTGTTTCCTCCAGATCACAATTTAGTCATTTCTTACCCCAGGAGTTCTTTAGCATCAGTAACTTTAGCAGTTAGCTGGCTAGGTGCAGCTGCCCCAGCGGTATGCCTTTAAGATAATTATATTTAAATGAGCTTTGGGCAGTAGCCAATCAAAACACGGGAGGGGGAGTGAGCTCTGAGAGAGCAGCCTAAAGGCTTCAGAATTTTTTCTCTGACTGAGCAACATTGCCCCTGAGGTGCCTCTCAACCTGCCTTGTTGACAGCCTCCTATTTGCTTATCTTGGTAAAGTTCTCCTCATAAATTTACCTTTTTAGTGTGCTGATTTTGCCTTTTTTTATTAGCAGTGTTTTTTTCCGCGCATTCTTGGTAATTTTTACCACAACTGTTATTTTTACTTTATTTTTACCACATCTGCTTAAATTAGATTTGTTTTTTTACCGCGGATGTGTAATTTTGGCAGTTCTTCACTTTTCTAATGCAGTTTGTGAAGGAACCGTTGAATGTTTGTCAGTTGCCTTGTTTTTTTTTTTTTTACCTCAGACCTCGCGGGCTTTTCCGCAAGGCAGCCCATTGGATTTCAGACTTTGGCAGTTGCCTCTGGATTCTCTGAGGATTGGCATTATCAAAGAAACCAATATAATAAAAAAAAAAAAATGAACCTAAGGTGTCAGCTGTCACAGGACTGGCTTCACAGCATCAACCGAAACCTGTGCGCCATTGACCAGTATTACTGGGTTTTCTGTTAGATTGGCACTGGTATTGATCCCAGTACTACAGAAAAGGCACTTTAAAATAGTTAACTGGGCAAGACTGGTCAGTGGCATTTCACAGAAACCTGCACTCTGTTCGTTGTGGTCCAGATCTTGGGTTTGCTTTGTTCAATTGGCACATAGCAAAGGAACTTTTAATTATTATGGCTGAGGATAAATCAAAGGCTACCGATAAGGGGCCATCTAAAAGTACTAACAATAAAAATGTTAGCAGAGATGCTGATGAAGCCTCCAGATCCCAGCCAAAAAAATAGTTTCCAAGGGAGCCGATGAAGTTCCTCACAAATTAATAATAAAAGTGATGAAAAAAGGAAGCTTGATCAAGCCGCTGATGAATTGGCTAAAAAGAAACTGTCAAGAAAAAAATGCTCCTGTTGCTCCTGGGAAAGCCAATAGTGAGACAACAGGCAGCTTAAAGCATTAAAAAAACAAACATATACAACCAATGTCTGTGCAGGATCTCCCATCTGTGCAAGACATGGCAACCGTTTCAGACCCTCCAAAAGATGGGGCCTATATTTACTGGGGCTGGCAAGCAGTCTTCCACAGTTCTCTCCTCTGTAGACTGTGAGGATGACGCAGATGACGAAGTACATTTTTATGATGCCCCTGACATGGATTTTGAGGTCCTTGAGCCCCATGAGTCCCTGAACCCTTAATTCGGGGACCCCCCTCCCCCGAGTGACCAGGAGGATTCCTCCTCTCTGTTTACATATTTACAAAATATGCTAGACACCCTGGACTTCTCTATGCAGAAGCCCACCCAGACTGTCGATGAAGACGAAGATTATAGGGAGATGAGAGGTCTTTCAGCTCCCAAGACCCTGGTCATCACTATCTATGTCATGTGTTCAGAAGAAACACCATGAGAGTGCTTCAAACCACCACTTCAGTGGCAGGGGTTGACAGGTGAATTGAGAAAAAATACAGATTGTCAAGAACTAGTACTGAGTTCCTGTCAGCACACCCTAGCCACGAGAATATAGTGCAACAGACAGCTTGCAAGAAAGCTGGGGTTTCCTTGTCCCCCTTACCTCTGGACAAGGACTCCAAGAAAATTGACTTTATAGCAAAGAAAATGTATGCCACAGTTTCCCTGCTTCAGACTTTCTTCGTACATGGGCTTTCACAGCCAAATATTAGCAAGCCCTATGGAAGTGTGTCCTGGCCAATGCCTACAGTGGGTCAGATTCTGTGGTGCAGAGCTGGTGGATATAACAGAAACTGCCCTGGAAGCTACTAAATACCAATTCCACATGGCAGACAGTGATGCCGCCTCTAGGGCGATGGCCCATGCCATCTCTCTGAGATGCTTCGCCTGGCTTAGAACTAGCAGTCTAACCACAGACACCTAGACTAAAGCCGTGAATTTTCCCTGTGATCGAAACATGTTTGATTACGGAACGACGGACTACATGAAAAGGTCTGAGTACAAGGTGTCGTGGCAGTGTCAGTAGTCTAAACCTCAGCCTACCGCCCCTCAGGGATATTGACCCAGGGGTAGTAGGGGCAGAAGTTTCTTTCCCAAGCCTTACAATCCCTATCCCCATTCTGACTTTAGCCAGTACAGGGGGTCTTTAACAGGCAGGGGCAGAAGGGGCCAAAGAAGAGCCACCTGTACCCAGCTATCTGCCTCTCAGTCTAAGTCCTGATGTTAGTATCAGGGTCACCTCCTTGCTTCCGGTGGGAGGCAGACTCTCCCACTATCTTCAGAACTGGTCCCTCATTATGTTGGACAAGTGGGTTCTGGAGATAGTGGAGAAGGGTCTGCCACTACAGTTCAAGCAGATGACAGACCTCAAGCTTACCCAGGTGTCAAGACATCTGTCCCCAACACAAGTTCCTCTGTTGGAACTGGAGGTACAAAACCTTTTAGCTCTACGCGCAGTGGAGAGGGTCCCAGCCCACGAGAAGGGCAAAGGCCTCCATTCCAGGTACTTTCTGACACAAGAAAACTGGGGAGTGGTGACCTATCTTAGCTCTCAGATATTTAAACAAACATCTGAAAAACCCCAAATTCAAAATGGTCACTCTGTCACTAGTCATACAATCTTCACAGCAGGGAGACTGGCTAGCCTCCGTGGACTAAAAGGAAGCTTACTGTATTGCCAGGCTTATGGAACTTCTCTTTCAGCCTATGGCAATGTCAAATTTGAAGTAAGTTACCTGGAAGCCATTACTTTGGGTAGGCGAGTAAGTGAGCTATTGGCCCTGTGTGCACGGATCTGAACTACATTTCCTTTCATAGGATGAGGTGGTGCTCAGGTCAAATAGGAAATTCCTTCCTAAGGTGGCTTCAGATTTCCATCTGATTGAGTCCATTACACTGCTTGGGTCAAAATTAAGTTTTGCAGCCACTGGCCAGCAGGGCCAGTGACTGAGGAAAATCCACTGGTCCCATAGACTTTTCCACTGGCCCAGTTGGTGTACATACTGAAGAATTGCCTTCTCCAATACAAGCCCACAGGGCTAGTTAAATGAAAATCTTACTAGCCCGATACAAAATCTGCCAGCATTTGGCTAGTGGAACAGTGGCAGTTTCGACTCCTGCCAGTCTTTCACTGCCAACTCCAGCTCTGGTGAGTGGAAATCACATAGCCTGGATTTCAAGAGTACACTTGGCCACTACCTTGACAGGCCCAAGGTCTCTAGGCCAGAGTATACCCAGTTGTTCCTCACTTATGGGGAAGTGGGTAAGGATAAACCAGCTTCCAGGAGAACCATTGCATGCTGGATAGTCGCCTGCATACAGTTCAGTTACAGTAAAGCTGATAAGCAGACCCCCGAGACGCAGGGCACATTCTACCAGGGGCATGGCTACCTTAGTAGCTGCAACAAGGGACATACACCTACTGGAAATTTGCAGAGTGGCTACATGGAAGACTGTTCACACATTCAGCAAACACTACTGCTTGGATATACAGTCCAGAAGTGATGCCAGGTTTGGCACAGCAGTTCTGCAGAACCTTTTCCCTAAATAAGTTCTGTACGCTACCTCCAAAGGTACTACTTGGTAGTCTGCATTAGTTAAGCATACTGAGGGATTCCTGAGGTTTGAAGAAAAAATTGCTTACTATAGTAATCTTGATTCTTCCAGGGGATCCCTCAGTATGCTTAAGGCTCCCACCCTGCTTCCCCTTCCAGAACCAGGAAAAGGGGATTCTTATTATGCATCTCTGCTGGTCGCTATCAGTTCTAATGTTTATTCTAGTTAATGGTTGGAATTTTTTAAACCAGTTTGTTCTAATTCTTTGTCCCGTCTTACAGTGGCCATACTTTCTGGGGATTCGTTAAGATGGGAATAGTGTTAAGTAGCATAGCTAATTAGGGTGTCTTCACCCTGTTAGACTTCGCAGTGAATCAGAGCATTTCAGAAGGCTGCAGTTACTAGGGGCAGCAGTTTGAAATTGTCACGAAACCATGAGAGTTCTATTCTACCATTTACATCCATTCTCCGATGAGGCAGTTCAACACAGGAGTCTTGACTGCATTAGTTGAGCATACTGAGGGATCCCTTGGAAGAAACAAGATTACTATGGCAAGTAATTTTTTCTTACTGGTCACTGCTCACCTTAGCTTTAGAAATAAATCTGTCGTTCAGAGTTGTGAATGTCATTCTAACATTCTCTAATTAATAAAAATTTTTTTTTGTTTTTCCGCCTGGAGTCCTGGCAGGTGGCTACGGCCCTCCTGATGGAGGGATTCACTGTCTGGGCCTGCTAGTCCCTGGAAGTCCCTGGTGGCGTACTCCCTGCGGCGGGGTCAGGGAGAGGAGGCTGCCACCCCCCCCTTTACAAAGACCCAGTCCAGATGCCGGGAATGGCCCTCGCGATGAGACTGACACGGGGACGGCCCTCAGGATGCGGCGGACCATCACGGAGCCTGCCAGGCTCTGTTTCTACCTTTTTCTCCCCACCCACCTCCCCTACTGATGTAAGGCGTCTGTACATGCCTCTCAACCTGCACTGCCCCTTTGCCACCGCCAGAGGGTAGTCAGCGGGCAGGACGAGAAACCCTCCCTCCCTTCCTCAGAGAGAGAGATTGAGAGCAGTCTTTCAGACGCTCGATACTCTCTCGCCCCTGCTCTATCCCGGCTCGTTCCCAAACCCGGGTTGCTGGCATGGCGTGAGGTGTAGCGACCAGCACCTCAGCCTCCAGCGTCACCAGGCTGGACGATTAATGTAAAAATCTAAGCTCTAGGGCAGCTCATTCCAGGTGAATGATTGCAGTTTTTAAGCATAGTGAGAGATTCCTTTGGAACAAACATTACTATGGCAAGTAATTTTTTCTTTTCTACCGATGCACAAAGTCTTTGAAAATCTTGCCCCCTCACAAGTTCTGTTTATTTGAAAATTGGTAATTGGAGAGGCACACTGAGCCAAGGCTCATTTCCATTTGTGACCCTGGGGAGGGGAAACTGCAAAAGAACAGCAGTACAAAATGTAATGGGTCAATCAAACAACTTCTGATAAGTTGGTACAAAATGGGATACCTATGGAAGAAGTAGGTACAGAGAATGAAGTACAGTCGCATCTCAAATATAAGTCCAGAGTGGCAGCAAATATGTGGTGAGCAAGACAATACTGGCAGCAGGTGAAAGACCTGTAAGGCTTGTTGCCTGGCCACATGACTGAATGAGAATAGAGGGTGAGGAATTGAGACCAGAATGCAGGTAGCGGGGAGTGGACAGCTGTCTTACCAAGGATGGTTGTGGCTCAGGCTGGGGAGGAATATGCAGGAACAGGTGGAGTGCGGTTGCAGTTTCAGCTATTGCCTTGGGCCAGGGGATGAGGAGAGGTGGAGGGAGGGAGGGAGTGCGACGGAAGTAGATAGGAGAGGGGAGATTGCCCAGTGGAGTAATGGGTGTGAGGAGTGGCGTGGCGAAAGTACGATGGTCCCAAAACAGAGGGAACAGAAAGTGGGGGAGAAATGTAAGAAAGCATGGAACCAAACCAGTATTTGAATATGAAGGAGGTACAGTGGGCCTGGTGATGTGAGGATGGATAGGGAGGAGTAGAGGGAGCAGTGATGGGTACGGGGGTGGGGGGTTGTAGCAAAGCAGCAGCAGGAGTTGCAGAATGTATCCATTCTGGCTAGATGCATGGAAGAGGCAGTGCCACAGGCCACATCTGCGTTGTCTAAGACAGCATCATTCTGTAACAAGCTTCCTGTGGGCATGCAAAGATGAGCAGTCTTTGTGGTACATGGCGCCGAACTTGGGGTGGAGTTTTGCGTGGATGACATCAATGTGGGTTGAGAAGTCAGGCTTACTGTTTAGCCACACACCAGTTAGTTGAACTGAACTGCTTCAAGAGGCATGCCGTCCAGAGTGGTGAAGATTTGGGGGTCGGGGTTGACATCGAGTCTGTCCAGTTTCTGACTAGTCCCAAAGGTTATGGACACTTGTTTTTTTATATATATATGTGTGTGTGTGTGGACTCATAGTTCATTGGCTTGGAAGTAGTGCAGAACATTAAGTTCTGCTGCAGTGGAGTGACCAGAGGGGAGGATGACTGTGCCATCTGCATACATATGGATATGCAATTTGGCACAGGCAAAATGGTGGCCATTCAGGAAAATGGAGAAGAAGCTGAGACCAGTATAGAGCCCTGAGGGACCCCAGCTTGGATGGGTAGTGGGGGTGACAGGATGCCGCCTACCTCTGCTGGTTGATGGCCCATGAGATAGAGCAGAGCTCATCTTAGCCAGCAGGAGTGGATGGGACACTGAATCGATGGCTTTGGCCATATCAATGAAAATGGCTGCTGTTTTGGCCCCTGATCCATCCCAGAGAAGATGAAGACAGTGACACACAGCATGGGGGAGACGGTGGAGTAGTACTTCCAGAAACTAGACTGGAATGGTGAGAGGAAGGTGGGGGTAAAAGGACGTTGAGTCTGGAATGCACTAGTTTCTCTTGCTGCTTAGAGGGGTGGGGAGGAGGGAGATGGGACAGAAGTTACCAGGAAGGGTCACCCCCTTTATGAAGTGGAGTAACTTAGGCCAGCTTCCAGTATAAAGGAACAACACAGTGGGAGAAGGAAACGTTGAGTAGGTGGATAAGGAGAGATGGAGGAGCCTTGGTCTCCAGATCGTCAGGGCTGGACTTTGAAGGGTGGGGAGGAGGGGCAAGCAGGGTTTCTAGACAGTGATAGTGGAAGGGAAACCTGGTGATTGTTTTTTGGGGGGATGGGAGGACACAGGTTGTGAAGAACTAGTTGCATTGAGTAGCAACAGAGATCAGTTCAGACACAGGTGAACCATTAACCATGAGGATTGGGGGAGCGGACTGGGCAGCGGTGGGTGGGGGTGGGGACAAAAAGAGGCCTTCCAGAATTTTGCTGGAGAGTTGACTCTTTTCTGAAGGTAGGCCTTGAAATAGTGCAGTTTCGTGGCCCAGACAGCTTTCATTCATTTGTTCCTCAGAGCCCTGTAGGAGATGAGGTCCAGTGAGAAGTTGGGTAATTTATATTTATTTGTTTTTGATAACTGGGTATGTACACTAGACATAAGATGCCTATTTTCAGGCACAACTCGGGAGGGTACAGTTGGGCAACAAAGTAGTATACAATAAAATATAGGCAATTGAAGCAAATACAGACATCAGAAACACTGTATTGTACACAATCCAGCAAGGTTGGAAAAACCACATGATACAGAAAACACGGGAGAAAAATTAAGTATAAATAAGCCAAGAGCTAGGCTTTAAGGCTCTGGTATAGTCACTGCATAAGGATTAACCCATGAGGGAGCAGTGGGTTACTGGGGAATGAATTAACAGCTTTGGGATTGCACAAGGCCGAGGGCCGACAACCACCCAGCTGTGGATTCATTTCCTCAGTAGCCCACAGCTCCCGAGTGGGTTAATCCACTTATAACATGGCCTGGGAAAATGGGGTCTGTGCGCTGCCGACTTTGTAACTTGTATTCATGAATACACAACACAATGCGATTTTCCTTGGCCATGTTATAGTTTGCAAGTGTGGACTACAGCACGACCTTTATAAATGTACAACTCAGGGCTACAAGGACGGAAGGAAGGGTATAAGCAGTTGCCAGTTACAATACTCCAGTTGGTGAGCTGAGATGCAAGTGGAGCCAGCAACATGACATTGTATCTTACTTCGGAGCCCACACGTCGAGGTGGTGATTGAGGAGCTGTACTTAATACTAGTAAGGAGGGAAGGTAAGGAGGACTCTGGGAGAGAGTAGCTGCAGTACTGAAGCGGCAAGGAAACAGTGAGGAGGGAGGGTACAAGGAGTCGCCGATTACAAACAAGACACAACTGCCTGCATGGAACTTGAACGACCAGCAACTTGGGGTGAGAAACAGAAGGATGGTGCACCTTATGGCACTGGAGCCAGGGAATGACATTGCAGTAATGGTTCTGTGTCCCCCCGACTTGTCGTACCCTTTCCTCTGTAGTACGGCTGCCAGCAGAGAGCGCAAGTTTGCGGTCGGAGGCCACTGAACAACAGCAAGGAGGGAGGGTGATAGGAGTCGGGGGACAGAAAAGTGCGGCTGGGGAGGTGACAGTGGGGAGAGAGGATAACAGCAGACTTGCTAACTGTGTGCTGCAGCTGAGTCCATATTCTATTGAACGGACAGGGGGCGTCCCATTGTCAGTAACAATCTCTCGTATGTGTAGTGATCTGTACTCTGGAGAACAGGATACTGGGAGTCGAGAGGCCGAAGAAATCAGACACTGTTATAACTGCTAGGTCTCGCTAGCACTGTGTGTCGGCTGCAAGGGAGCAAACTTGCTGCCCTGGACCCCGGCACACCGGAAAAAGTCATCTGCTACCCCGACTGTCTGACAGCTTTCTGCTGTGTTATGTGCCCTCTTCCCAGTCACTGTGGACTCGGTGCCCTGAGATCTGCGGGGCAGGTGGGTGGGGAAGGGACACAGATGAGAGCTGTGGGTTACAGCACTGTGTTTAGGCCGCAAGGGAGCAACTGTGCAGCCTTGGACACTGGCACACAGTGGAAAAACTCATCCACTCCCTCTCCTCTCTAACGGCTCCTCCCCTCCCAGCTCTGGGCCAGCCTCTCTTTTGGGCCTTCCTATGCCCCTCACTGCCCCGTTGCAGCCCCCCCCCAGTAACCCGGACGTAACCATTTGCTGGGTGGGTCCCTCTCTTACCGGGGGGGGGCACCGGTGTGGTTGCCAGCGCAATTCTTGGCTTGGGTGCTGCTGAGGTGGTCTGTGGACTGCTCGGGGTCTTGTGGCAGTGGGAGCTGGTGGCAGTCATTTGTCTGCCACGGGGCTCTTTTCCCCATTTGCTCTCCGGGGGCGTGGCATGCCACAAATGTCAAGGCATACACCGATGTTCACCACGCCTCACTAGTTACTGGGACCCAGCACATTGCTGTACCCCCAGCCTCTGCCAAGGGTCAGCAAGTGCTGGGTCGCCTCTGCCCTCCCCCTAAGAGAAGGCAAGCAGTTATGCGACGCTCGAGCTCTCTCTCCCTGGCTGGCCCTCCAGCACCCGGGTCTGTTCCCGAACCCGGGTTGCCGGCATTGCGCGTTAAAATCCAACCGCTGCACCGATGGGCCGGCTCTAACGGCTTAGCAGCCCTAAGGCCACCCGCACCTGCCCCCCAGTCACTGTGGGCTCGGGGCCTGGAGATCTGCGGGGTTGGTGGGGACCACAATCAACAGACAGGGGAAAAACTTGCACGTTGTCAACATTCAGGAGCAGTATTCAGCTGTGGCTGCTGAGGGTACTGCAAGAGCAACTGTTGATTAATTGAGAAGTAATCCACAGTCCCCTGATGGCTCCTGACAAATGGGAGAGCTCCATTTTCCCTGGCTGTGTTATATATTGCGTTAACATTATGTAGGTAGACATTGCATTAAATAGGTAAACAGTTGCATCGCATAACATAATATAGGTGCCAGGTAACAGGGGAGGGGGAGAAATAGGGACCATAGCAGGAGCACTATACGGAGGGAGGGTATCACAGTGTAGAGAAGTAGGATGATAGGATAAGGACTTCGGAGTAATGAATAATAAGCAGAAGGGGTGTTGCAGACCAAAAGGCAAAAAAAAAGGTAAGTGCATAGGGGGAAGTAAGGCACGGATGAGGGTGAAGCGGTCGAAGTAGCAGAGAGATCATGGAGGATGGAAGCAGTTACATCTGTCAGAGGCTAGAAGGTGAACACCATTCTCACAGGCGTGAGTGGGGGAGAGCCGGATGTCTAAGTGTAAGGAGTTCCAGAAGTGGGATGCTGCATCAAAGGAAAAGGCCTTGCACTCCCATGTTGTTGTGATGAATGGCATATTCTGAGGTAGCCTGTTGTTTGTTTATCTGGGTTGTACCACACATATTACATAGAAACATAAAATGTGTCCAAAAAGAATCGCTTGGCTGCCCAGATGTTCCCTGCCTTTGCTGTATTTGCAGACCCTCCCTGGTCTCTGGCAACCCTCCCCCCAGCTAACTATCTATACCATGCTTGCTTGAAGCCCCTCCGTATTTTTGCTACCTCTGCTGGTAGACTGTGCCAGGTGTCCACCACTCTTTCAGTGACACAGTACTTCATCACATCTCGCCTACCCCCCCCCCAGCATCATTGCATGCTCTCTTGTCCTTGTGCAATTCCTCATTTGAAATATTCTCCCCTCCTGTACCCTTGGCACTCCTGTGAAGTACAGGTAAGTCTCTAGGACTCTTATTATGTGTCCCCCCCACCTCCTCTGTTTTAGGGTGTACATATTGAGGTCCCTCAGTTTCTCCTTGTAGGGCTTCTGATGTAACCCTTGGACCATTTTAGTTGCCCTCCTCTGGACTGCCTCCACCCTGTCTTTTGAGATGTGGCCTCAAGAACTGGATACAGTACTCCTGGTGGGGTATCACTTGTGGCACCACCTCGCTGCTTCTGTTGGTGATACCTCTCCTTGTGCATCCCACTGGCCAAGCCCATTGCCTTATCACACCGCCCCGCCACCTTGATATCCTCAGATATAACCCCTAGGGGTCTCTCCTGCTTTGGGGCCCCCATTTTATACTTCGATCCTGGGTTTCTGGGCCCTGTTGTGCCCCAGCTGCCACACACTTGCCCTTGACCACTCCTGAAGTTTTTCCAGCTCTCTACTCATTCGCTCCACTCCCCTTCTGAGTATTCACCGTATTAAAGATTTTGGTGTTCTCTGCAAGAAGGCATACCTTCCCTTCCAGCTGTTCTGCAGTGTCACTTACAAAGATGTTGAAGAGGGCTGGTCCCAGTACTGAACCCTGTGGCACTCTGCTTTATCCCTCTCCCCTCAGAGTGAGTGCTGTTTACTACGACCCTCTGTTGCCTATCCATTAGGTAGTTTCTTACCCAGTTTACTACCTTGGAGCCCACACCTAGACTGCCTAGTTTTCTTATCGGTCTTCTCTGTGGCACCGTGTCAGAGGCCTTCCTGAAGTCTAAGTTGGCCACGTCCACTGCCGTGCTGAAATGTAAACTTTTCGAAAGTAGCATTTTTTTTATTTTTTTTATTTTTTGGTAGCTTTCTTTTTGACATCTGTAATTTGGTTAGAATGCTGCACTACTGTGACATCGAGCATTATTTTTGCTGCTCTCCCATTGGTTAAGATGGCATTATGACATTTATTAATCCATGTTATCTTTGTGTTTGACATACTTTCTATTAAGATACCATATTTTGATAGGTCTGTTATCAATATAAATAACACCATTTATCTGGTATATGTATATGGGTCAAGCTCTCAGTCGCCGCTTAAATTAACTAACCTTTTGAAACCTGCTGGATTTTTTTTAAACTCGCTGCATTTCTTGACCTATATTGTGACTTTTCCCAGCATGAGCAGATCTTCCTTCTGGTGTGGAATTGAAAAGAACCACAGTGTATATGTATATTATAGATTTGGGAAAAAAAAAAGCTACTTAATTGTTTCACAACATGCTACAAAGAATCTGGTCATTCCAATCCCAGTTAAACCTACTTGGTCTTTCTCACAGTTGGGTAGTTGTGTAATTCAGATGGAAGTGGGATAAATGTGCTCTGCTTTGACAGCTGTGTTCATCCCAGCTCTCGGCAGGACAGAAAGCCCTAGTGCTCATCACTGTCCATGAAAAGGGCATGTAACTTGCCATTCACTAGTAACTGTAGCAGGGAGCAATGCTATTTTCCCATAGGCAGTCAAATTTATGACCCGCTGTTCCTCTTGGAATACTGTAGAGTGCCAGGGGAAAAGTGTGCTTGCTACAGTGGCAGCCATGTTTCGGAGAACCTTTTTTCATCTTGCTTTGTTCCTTGGTGGACTGGGCTTAGGCTGCTCAACTTCCATCCCCACCCCATCCTTAACCAGCCACCACCTCCCCCAGGACTCTCCTGGGTCCAGTGACCACCATGGCTTGCCCTGTATGGCGGGTCCAGGAAGAGGACCCCCCCTCCCCCCAGAGTTCTCATTACCCAGTCTGGATCAGTGGTCTGGGTAGCTGCGCAAGCTTGTTCCCAAACTGTGGTCACTGGAGTGGCAGGAGGTTAGGTGTATAGCACTTCAGCCTTCCGGGCCAACTGGAGAACATTTCTTAATACCACCAGCTGGCATATCTGGATAAAATGTATAGTTATGTGAAAATTTCACCACACCCATAAAGTTTTACACCCCCCCCAAACAACTGAATTGGGAGAGGTAGCACAGTCAGTCACTCATATTTACACACCACCATAACTAATCACTGTAGAAACTTGCAAAATGCAACTGGAGGAACAGGTGTAACTTGACACTTATCAGTTTTATGGGCAGGTTTCGAGGATCCCTCTCCCAATTGCAGCCCCCAAAACAGGATTTGCATGGATCCTAAGAACACAAAAAATAAAATTGTGCTTAAGAACTGATTCCCAAATTTAGGAGCAGAGGGATCAAACTGTCTGCTCTAGTGTTTATGGATGCCCTCTTAGTGGAAGCGTTTAGTGTCATTACTCAGTAGCACGCTCATCTCTGGGACCACAAGATTGGAAGGTTGTGGAGTCTACACCAACTACTCTGGGTAGTACCCACAACTGACACTACAGTGCAGTACAAGGGGGTTGCACTGTGGAAGTCATAAGTGCTGAAAGCAAGGCAGGAGGCACAGTGGCTGTCCTCCCATTTTTGCCCATGAGCATTGAGAACGTCTCTTTAATGCATGGATGGTCAGAAGGGAAGCAGTCATGGTCTCATTTATTTGTTAATAGGGCCTCCAAGGTGTGTCTCGGACACAGAGTGTGAGGTTTGGGCGAGAGGACTGCGGAGCAAAGCTGAGAGGTTCTGTCTGCCTAAACCTTGCAAGAGGTATCTCTTTAACACCCCTTGGAGGCCCTATTAACTTACTAGAAATCACTTGAGTTTTTAGCTCAAGTGACTTGTAATAGGCTTAGTGACTTTGTAAAAATTTACTTATGCTGTCCCTTCCTCCTCCCCCAGGTTGCTGAAGTGCCCCGCTGTCCCCAAACGCTCTCACACGAGAGTACAGAGAAAAGGATTTACAGTGGCTCTGTACACTAGTTGACTGAAATCGCATCAGTGATTTTTTTTTTTTTTTTTTTTTCATTTTTTTTGTGTGCTGCCCAGTTTGCAATTGAAATGGAAGCTCATTAAAGGCTGGTACCCAAAAGTGCTTTTAACACCCCCTCCCACTAAAATTAAACAATTAACCGCTTGTCTATCAGTCACTTTTCCATCCTCTGTGAAAAGAATTTCCAAAAGTTACTCAGGAGGAAACGCTTAGTGACGCTGGGGCCTCAGGCGAGCACGGGCCGGACTTCAGACTAAATATGTGTGATGATCTTTCTGCTCTTTTCATTCAAAGAAGGGGTCCCAACTGGAAAGTTTTTTTAATTTGAACGAAATTGTGTAGGTAGGAATAACACAGAAATTAGGAGTCTTAACCGTAGCAATTGACAAATTCATCATTTAGGCAGGCTTTTTTTTGTCATCCACTTGTTTGATGATTAACTTTGGAACCTTTACATCAGGTTTTGGTTTTAAAGAGAAGAATGCCATCCGGGGCATAAGATTAGGATGTGAAGCTTCTTCAGACCATAAGGGGATAGGATTTATTTTGCTTTTCACCAAGCCTATGTCAGGGCAGGCATTATAAGATCGTTTGTAACTAAGACTGGAGATGGGCAAAGTGAATTCTGAGTCAGTTTCCTTTTCAGCTTATAAACAATGCATGGCCAGGTAAAACAGCCAGTGAAAGTTTGCTACTTTGGGTGGATGGAGGGGGGAATCATGTTGCAGGGTGCTTTGCGTATTTTATTTATCTCAGGAGTCAGTTTCCATCCTCCTTTTCTCTTTTATCCCTTTTCCTGAATATAACACAAGTGGAACACTAAAGCTTGCTTGGTCCTACCTTTGTAACCTGATCTGGGGAGAGTTGTATTTCTTTTACATTGAGACCTGGGAGTTTATTTGCTTGTAATGATATTTCAGATTGGTATTTTATGGAGGTTTAGGCCTTGTCTGGGATCACGCTGTTTTGAATAAGTGGGGTTACTGAATTACCTTAAAGGTCTTGATACGTGGTCCACATGCAGTATAAAACTGGTCCCTGTGAATTTAAATTCAGGACATATTGTTCTTTGTTGTGATTCTTTGTGTGTATTTAGATAACAGTTTCACAGTGCCTTTTTTTTTTTTGCAGCCGTGGTCACTCTGCAGATCAGCATGTGCTTTCATAAATAAGATATTTCAAGCTGGCCTGGTGGCACGGAGGGGTGTGGCATTGAATGTCATACCTCACACCACATCAGCGACCCAGGTTTGGGAACGAGCCTGGGCCGTCGGGGGAGAAGATTCAGCGTCCGGAGGACAGCTCTCCTCTCCCAGGAGGGAGGGGGGTTCATGCTTTGCACTTGACTGGTCTTTAGCGGAAGTCGGAGGTACGGCAAGTGCAGAGCATACAGCGAGGGATGGGAGTGGTGACGTTGGCGTTGACGCCATGACGTCTGGGCGTGTGCCACTCCCCCAGAACAAGGGAAAATGCTCTCCAGGCTCCGGGAAGACGGAGCATCAGATCAGACCCCTCATAGCTCACACCTGCCTGGCCTTTCAGTTCCCGAGGAGACCTGAATTATTCGGGGTGTAGCAGCTCCACCTCGTCCCCGCCTGAGGGGAAGAACAGTGGCTCCATGGGGTGAACAGGGAGGTCTAGGTAAGGTGGCAGAAGCAGGGGCAGACTCCACTGGTGCTCCCGATGAAGCGGAGGTGGGGTGGATATAGTAAGATTTTTAAAAAACAATATATAAAAAATGAGATTTCAGCTGTTAAAATTTACTGGAGTACGTTTTTTAATTTTCAATGTTCTTTCCAGATTTACAGCACATCTTGGTAGTCCATCTAAAAAGTCTGTACAGAAAACATTTGCCTCTCCCGTGTTAACCTCGAAGAGCCTTTGTTTATGACATTATTGTGCTCACCATGACAAGATTGTGCTGTCACAATTAGAAATTGTGTGGTTAGCAGGCATTTTGAAAGACTTGGTAAAATAATTGGTGCATTGCCTACAATATTTTGTAGACCAGCAGCAGGGGAAAGTTTAAAAAACAAAACAAACAAAAAAAACAACTAGAAAACGATAAAGTTAAAACATAGTTGGTTTAAATCTAGTGCTTTTAAGTGCTAAGAGTTGATCTTTAACTGCCGCAGTATTGACCTTACTTGCGTGCAACGTGAGGAAATACTTTTTTCACGTAAAGGGTGGTAGATGCATGGAACAGTCTCTTTGAGGAAGTTGTGGGGGCCAAAATGTTAAGTGAATTCAAAAATGCTTGGGATAAATAGAAGGCAACCCTAGTGATAGGAGAGAGCGGATAAGCTGCAGATCAATTAGCATCTGGAGTATGTACAGTAGGTAAGGAAATGGACAGACTGGATGGGCCTAGCGGTCGTTATCTGCTGTCAAATTGTATGTTTCTGTGTTTAAAGTAAGTAATAGAACTGCAGGAGAAAACTGGGAAACTTTTGTCTTTCTGGCCTGATGATTGTCCATCCAGGTGGTATGCTTATAAACAAAATGTCACTCGATTAAAAGATCATTGACTGTGTAAAATGTTCTGTCTCACTTTCACTTTTTTGGTGCATTTGTAACAAAAGGTATAAGATTGTGAAGAGTACAGAATGGTACTGCCGCAATTGAGAACAAACTCTAATAGTTCCTTGGCAACCATTTCACAAGAACCTGCAGCCAGCACCTTTCTGTACTCCCCACCATCTGCATTACTTATTAACATATGGAGGAGAGAGAGCACTGATTGCAAATGTTTGGTTCTCCGTAAACATTCTCTTCCCCGTCACCCCCATGTCCTTCCATCCTTCTGGAGCTGTTACATTAGAGACATTGGGCACCATGAAGTGGATTGGAGGCACACCCTTACTAGTTTCATCTCAAACAGCTGAGGAGTTCTAAAGCAAAACACTGCTACAATTTTAGGGATGTCATGGTGTGCAATTCTTACAGCATGATAACCATCATATGTAATACAGTAGTTATTTTTATACCACAGTATTACAAAGGAACACATTTTATGACTCCAATTTAATGCCCCCAAAGCGTGGCCACGCTGTTCACTATGGGGCATTATAAATTGTTGGCTCATCACATTTTGACTCTTGGTTATTTGTAACCTTTTACAGTTTTCATGTTTTGCCCTGCATGCAGTTTTTTGTCTTTGTAGCTCTTAACTGCATCAACAACGTTGTCCTGGAGTGCTGATTTTTCTGATTTTGATTCGTGGAAGGGAGAGTCATCCTTGAAAATGCACACTAATTAGTTGAGAGACCCAAGAACCATTGTACCGTAAAACCATGACATCCCTATAAGCATGAGCGCTGACACTGGAAGGGGGGCTAGGTGCATGCTAAGGGTTGCCGCCATCACCACTGGTGTCTATAAGATCAGTATGACTAACATTTTAAGGCTGCTTTTTTACTGTGGTGGCTAATGCACATTGAGTATGGCTGCATTTGTGACATTGACCATCAACATTGACCAGTGGTGTTGGGATTGCAGCACACTGGCTCATCTGCTTGTAACGTCTCACATCTTTTCGGCATGTTCCAATCCATGCCATGCAGCAGAGGGTCCCCCCCCTTGTTTTTTCCTGTCTCCAATATTGTGGGCAGAGCTTGCTTAGGGTCTGTGTTCGCTCATTACCCCTTGAAAACATGACACCTACTTGTCCAGCTAGGGAGCCAATCAGTTGAGGACCTCGGGATGCTTCATAAGCACCACAAAGACTGGAAAGCAGTGCCAGCACCACTTGTATATAGTGGCTTATCCAGGTTTTACACAGTGTTTTTCTGTGGTGGTCTGTAATAAGATTGTGATACAGGCAAAGCAGTACAACAGCATGGTGCTACTATCAGGAAAGAGGTGCGACTGAGTTGCATGAAAAGCTTTGTATCTACAGCATTCTCTGTCTGTTATAAAATATTTAAAAGGTGACACATACTCCCCACTGTATTGTCTTCCTGTCACTATTGCCTGCTTCCTGTGTTAACTTCACCACAGCAATCCACGGGAAGCCGCCTTGATGACATTTGAGTCTTAGTACTTTTCCCCCCTACTAAAAACTGGCCAGTTTAACACCTTGCTATAAAAAAGTGATTTTTTTGGGTAATAGTTTTGATTGCTAGTATATGCATTGTGTCAGAGTCCACATATATTGTAAATTGTCAATAATTACAAGTCAGAGCTGCAAAATAGCAGAGCATGTGCACATCAGGGGTGATTATTTGATCGGTACTGGGATGCGAGTGTGGTAAAATGTGAGATTCTTACAGTGAAGATGGTGTGTCTTGAGTGTAGTGCCTTTCCAGAGAGATATGATGTGGATTTGCGTGGCCACCGTGAACTGACTTTCGTTACAGTGAGGAAATTGTTACAGCGGGCATTGCCTAGATGGCCTTTTGTGTCACTCCCAAACTGCAGACATTCTTTGTGATCACGTTCGGGACAACTCCCCATAGGTACCAGACACCTGACCTTGTACTGATTCTAGTGTTACCTGTTGTCACGCTAACACATGCTTCTGAATTGCATGCTTGTATTTATTGTAATCTGCTCACTTGCTGCTTTGTCTATTGCATAGCAAGTACTGTGTAGTGTCTGGTGCTGCTAATCCTGCACACATGCTGCTGCTATCCTGTATAATGCTGCATAATGTATGTATATCGTTGCGTGCTTGTCTCCCTCTTTACATCTCTAAATACCTATGTCCAGAGGACCGCTGGGAAACCATATTGCTCATGTTGGTGGTTGCAGTGGGGTCTGTGGATCATCTTTGTGGATATCTCTTTCCTTAGGCCACACCTTTGGAACTTACACCAATGCTGAGTGCTGGGAGCACACAGAAACTTTTTCAAGCTTGGGGACCGCCCTCAGCAATGTCAAGAACCGTCTACATAAACGTGGACGGCCTCATCTCTCATCGGTTCTTTTCCTGCTGTTGATCGTACTCATCAGACCTACTGTGGAAACATCGACCAAATAGTTTATTTTTATATCTCATTAAATCATTATATTCTAGAAATGTGGAAATGGTACACTGTCCGCACTTCTAGCAGTCCTTTTTTCTCTTTAAAACTCACCGGAAGGTATTCAAGCTATGCTCCTCCCACCCACCTGGGTTGATGTCAGATCTTCTTTTCTGTTGGGAGCATCAGGTCTCCTTCACAGCTCCTGTGTGTGGTATGAGCCTAATCTTCAGGTCTTCCTACTGGTTTGCATCTGGGTTTATACCCTATTTTTTTTCTGTACGTATAGAACGTGAAAACCATAAAACAGGTCTAGGGTTCAAGCAGTGTGCCACTTGTTCCCAGAAAATGTTGTGCACCGATCTGCACGCTTTGTGTGTCTGTTGCCTTGGGGCCTAGCATGATCCGCATGCTTGTGTCCTATGCTGGTCTCTTCAGCTCTCCACGTTAGAGGACCACTGTGCCTGTCTTCTTTTAGTTCATCTGGACGAATGGGACCCTCCTGTTCGATCCAAGGATACCCACAAGGTGGTCTCTGCAGTGGCCAGATCAGTGACACAGCTTGCCACCTTTGAAGAGGCTGCATCCCAGGCTGCTTCTGGCATTGCTTTGTCTGCCATTTTACTCTCTGTGAGCTTGGGCGCTTTGCTAACTAGAGCATTCTGGGACTTGTCAGCCTTTCCTTACTCTTGGGGAGGGCCCTTTCCGAGGGCCTGTTTTCACGGGCGTTTAAGCCAAAGAAATCCTATTGTAGGCCATGGGATCGGGAGTGGGCTCACTTGTACAATTCATGTGATTCTGCATGTGGCTCAATGGCTGTGGAGCCATCCGCTTCGGATGACTCTTCTGTAGTTCAGGTTCAGGCCACTGGCCCCTCAGTATCCACATTGGGCTTGCCAGTTGAGAAGCGGGTCGATCAGCTGGTTGAGATCTTTCTCAACCCTGTTGACCGAGGATGGTGGGGGATGATTCCTTTTCTAGGACTCCAGTCCTTATGGCCCTTTTGCAGGAGTGGCTGGATAAGCTGGTCGACTTGGCTGTCTCCCATCTCCCCTTGGGAGTTCTATGGCACCTTCCCCTGTGTCTCCTTCCTGATGACCTGCCTATTGGTTGCGGTCGTGGTTGAAGTCCCAGTTGGGCTCTTGGTCGACATCGCTGGACTCCAGATGCTCCCGCTCTTGACTGTCTGCCAAGAAACACCATCAACACTCCTCATTGTCTTCCTCATCTTTGAACGAGGACATGCTATGCCATAAATTGCAGCGCCGTTTATGAGAAGCTTGCCTGGCAACGGTACATTTTCTGGCTATGGCTGAGCTCCACCATAGCCCCCAGCACTCCCCTGTTTGCAGTTGCGGCCTGTGCCGGTTCCCCTGGCTGAGCCAACACCAGCTTTCCCACTCATTCGGGTGGAGCCCCTGCTGCTGCAGCCCTTCCATGGGCCTCGTCCATGGCTGCCCGACCACTCACGAACTCCCCAGCAGGCTCTCAGTGCAGATCTGCCTCTCGTACAAGCCGCTGGTTGTCCATAGGGAGCTGGAGTCGAGGGCTGTGTTTGAGGAGTCCTCTGACTCTGAGGATTCTTCTGTGCACTCTCTTTGGGCTCCGGCCTTTGATTGGGAGTCCTTAGAGGAGCTCACTACGGAGCATGGGCTGGTTTCCTTAGGTGCCCTGCTCCATTTGATCAGAGTTTGTGGGATTCCAAACTGGACCAGAAGCAGGCCAAGTACCCCCTTCACCGAGATTCTGGACAGGAATGACTCCCTTGGGGTTGCCTTCCCTGTTGCAGAGGCCGTTTGTGGTCCCACACTTGAGCTGTGGCAGCGTTCTGCCTCCTGTCTGGCGCCGATGGCTCGTATAGTCCTCAAGTATACGTTCCCCGCAGGGTCTTTACCCAGGTTCATCGATCATCCTTCGGCCAAAGGCTTGGTAGCTGACTTGGTGTTCAGGTGCACAGGCAACGTCTAAGATGTCAATAAGCCCCTTGACAAGGAGCCAAAAAAACTGGACCATGCAGCGAAAAAGGTCTATGTTGCTTCCTCCCTGGGCCTTCGTTGGGCCAGTTTGGCCGTCATGATGCCCAACATTTCCCATGCTTTATTGGGTGCTTTGGATCAAGTTATCCCCCGCCTTCCTTCTGTTTTGCAGCTAGTAGTTAAGATGATCCAGGACCAGGGATGCTCATTGGCTAGGCAACAGCTTTAGATGGCCATGGACATCAGTGACTCCTGTGCCAGGTCCATGGCCGATGTCATCACCATGCACTACTGGGCGTGGTTCGGGATCTCTACCTTTATGATGGATACCCAGCGCAAGCTGGCAGATGCCCCCTTCTTGGGTACTGACCTGTTTGGACCAGGTGTAGAGGGTCACCTCACCTGCATCTAGAAGTCGTGCCTCTGCCTGCCCCTGACGTCCGCCTATGGCTAGTAAAGGGGCGGTCCCCCAGCCCAGCCTCAGTTCTTTTCCCGCCGTCAACCCACTCAAGTCGGACATTCATGGACGCATTCTGCTATAGTTGTCTGCCATTTGCTTTGTGTTACCCGCGCTTTGCTTTACTTCTTAAACATTTTTTTTTTTTAATATTTCTTGCACGTCTTCTCCATCCTCCTTTTAGGAGCGGCGGCGGACTAATTGCCTGTGGCAAACAGCTTCCCCACAAGGATGGCAGCGCTTCTTGTCTGCTGTCACTAGGCCTGGACCATGACATTGAAGCCTGCCAGGATTTTAACCAGCACACCAGGCTGTGCCGCCAGAAGACCCTGGAAGCCGAGACCATCAGTGGTGGAGAAGGAGCTCCACAAAAGCTCCTCCTCTTCCCCGGTCTCTGGGGCTTAGACTTCTTCATCTCACAAGGAAAAGAAGTTGAGTGGAGAGCACAAACGCTGGGAGAAGCATAGGGACAAATCCCAGTTAGCTTCCTGCTTCAGGTCCCCGTGCAAATCGGGAACTGATCATGGATCTTCCACCTGTGGGAGGTCGGCCGCCTCCACCCCAGCAGCTCTCACTTCTTCCTGGCTCCCAGTGGTCAAACCACCAGCTCTCATCACTATCTCAGGTGGTGGTTCTCCGGGGCTCGGGACTTCGTTCTCAGCCTCTCAGCCCCTGATGCTCAAGTCCTTACATCAGCCGGGTCCTCAGTCAGGTGGCTTGACCGGGTCCTCCTTGGGCGGCGGGTCTTTGTCCATCACCCTCCCAGTCTGGGTGTCAGCTAAGTCGGCCCTGACATCAGGGACAGACACCAGCAAGCGACGCCAGGGGCATGTGCTCACCTCCGCTGTGAGAGTGATGCCTTTGCTCCGCTCTGGAGGTAGCTCCCCAGGACAGGTTTCCCCTTTGTGGCCGGCACCGGTTGCATCACCAGACCAGTGTCAGCACACGCCTGTCCGGTTGACGCTGGCCACTCCATTGACTCTGGCGACACCTGAGCTGTGGCCCCCCTAACCCTTTGCTGTCGCCGGCAGAACCTGTTGTCACTAAGCTGACACCCGAGGGTCTGATGCCCGGTCTGTCTATGGTCAGACCGCCGGATGGCTCTATTCCCCAGGAACCAGTGCCTGTAGAACTGAAGCCCGGGTTACCAGAGCCTAAGGAACTGATGCTAGAGCCTTCTAAGTCTGCCCTGCCGATGCTGGCTTCCCTTTTCAAGCCTCAGAATCCGCCCACAGATCTTAATGCCCTTTTTGCGGCCTGGTGGGTGTCCTTTAAGGACAAGGAATCCCCGAGGGAGCCCCCAACTCTGACTCCTAAGGAACCTCCTCCAAATCGGGAGAAGGATCAAGTTCCCCCTTGGAAGACTCCAACGTCGCCTCATAAAGAGCCTACACCATGGCCGGATGGAGCTGATGCCAGTCGTCCGAGGACTCAACGGCAGACATCGTAGCTCACCCTCTCCATCTCCAGACTCGGGCGAGTCGGGAGGATATTCCTCCTCCTCTTCTGTGGAATCTGAGGACTCTGACTTGCCATCAGAACCAGAGGAGCCCAAGGATACCCCTCGCTCTCCTCCAGATGACCCTACTTTTATGGAGGTTGTGAGGCCCATCCAGACCCTCATGGGTTGGGACACGGAGGAAGTGGACCCTGAGCGACGTCTGTTGGCCATCTTTCTCCATAAAAAGGAGTCACTACCCTTGGTCGTTCCACCCCTTATTGAGTCCTTTATGGACATCCATATGGCAGCCTGGAAATGTCCATCTTTGACTCTGGCAACATCCAAGAAAGCAGATTGCCTGTACAATGCTCCAAGGGACGAGTCTTTATGTGGAGCACCCAGAGGCTGATTCGGTAGTTATTAATGCTGACCATGACCGCTCTAAGTGGCCCAGGCACCTTAGCAGTCAGCCTCCCGATCGAGACTCCAGACAGATAGACCAATGTGGCAAGAAGGTTTCTGCCTCTGCCACCTGCACTGTCAGTTCCCTGAACTTTCTGGCCCACATGGTCCAATACCAGAATGCCCTGTGGGAGAAGGCTTTGGAGGTAGTACAAGCCCAGCCTGATGCCTCTGGCAAGACTGAGCTGTTGCATCTCCTCAACTCTGGCTCGGATGTCGGGACTCATGTTCTCAGAGCCTCCTACGACTCAGCGGACACCACAGGCAGGGCTGTGGCAACGCGTTTGCCTTTGTTGCTACTCCTGGCTCAGAGTTACCCGGTTTTGCTAGGGATGTGCAGTCCAAGAGCCTAGATGCCCCTTTAAGGGATCCTGTTCTGTTTGGTAAGGATTCTCAAAACATAATCACTCGCCCGCAGGAGTCTGGCAAGGCTTTATGTTTGGAACAAACTTTATACCAGTCTTAGCCTAAATCTTCCCAGCGGCAGTCCTTTTGTCTCCCCTCCAAACAGCAATCTAGGGGCCAGCAACCATCTCCCACTGTTGCCTTCTGCTCTGATGTCAGTTGCAGGGTATACTGGGATTTGTAGTGACAGAATAAGTCAGCCTACAACTAAGCAAAATTAGTCTGATACAATCCAGGGAACTGTAAGCAAACCAAAAGGACACATTGGGACCAGCCCACACTTGAGTGTAGGGCCCTTTGTGCTAACTGTTCCCCTTCAAGGTCAACCCATGGAACCATTAACAGAATTGGGGAGTACACTAATCTGTATGAGAAAAGGAGATTCATCCCAAGGCTTTAGAGCTTAACCCACAAGATCAAATTTAATCTGACAACAGTTCAGCTGCCCTACAGTTCATGCAGTTTCATGGTTACATGGTAGAAAATAGCTGGTAGTGCAAAATGTGATGAAAATCAAAAAAAAAAAACTGAATTGGGACACTGTAAACCCTTTTTGTACGTTATTTTAGTTGAAAACACACATTTTATGTTTGCTTGCCTTCTGAAAAAAATCATTGGTGTTGGTAGTTTTATGTGCCTCCTTTCTTCGTAGAGTTGAAATGCATGCTAATGGTATAAACTC
This sequence comes from Neoceratodus forsteri, assembly GCA_016271365.2. NCBI lineage: Eukaryota > Metazoa > Chordata > Ceratodontiformes > Ceratodontidae > Neoceratodus > Neoceratodus forsteri. The sequence goes on along the minus strand of CM057453.1, from coordinate 1,059,974,040 downwards.
AACCTTGTTTTGTTTCACATCTTTGATATATACTCTTATTGCATACTTCCTGAACATTAAGAACACCCCCAAAACAATGTAGCCACTCGTAATGCAATAGTCTCCTATCGACATACTGCATTGTGAATGGCTAGACTGTTGGGTGTGTTCACAAGTCCAGGAAAACTGCAGTGGGAGTTGATCAAGGACTGTAAACGAACATTTTTCAGTGGTAACACCAGTGTGATGGGCAGTCTGTTTTTCACTTTTAAGAAGAAAAAAGGAATCCAAATCAAACTACCAGCTACAGCAACAGTCTGTAAAAAAAAAAAAAAAAAAAAAAAAGTTATGATTGTTCACATTCTTTAAACTAGAGACATTTTGAGGTCTAAGGGAGTTGAACGTGTCCCTTTAAAATGTCTTGTAGTGTGTAGTTCGAGGGTCATAGGAGTCCCTCGGAAGATAGGAAAATCAAGATGGCACTCCTGGAACGACGGTAGTAATTCTGGCATCAGTAATGCACTAGTCTTTGTGGGGGATCCTGTTGAAAGTAAATGGGAGACACAAAGTTGCAAAATGGTACCTCACCATCCCATTGCAATCCCACTGAGAGCATTTGCTAAACCTTTATTAAATGTGTGGGGAAGGCATGGCTGTCCTGCAGTCCTGGCTGCTGCACTAGCAACCCACCACCCCAGCCTGGTGGTGGTGGGTTGCAAAACTGTGACCAGGAGCCAAGATGCGGGGGATCGTCATTGAATGTTAGGGGATGTTTATGGGTTGAGGGAGCTCTGTGCTAGGGATGTCGGTATGGATAATGACAGAATGAAAGATTCAGCAGGCCCCGGAGGACCTGAGATAAGAGCTTCTCTAGTTGTAGCATGGACACCAACAAACAACTGGCTGGGTTATTTGTTTGCATGGAGGGGAGGCCTGTTCCTCCCACCGACCCCCTCTGTGCATGACTATGCAATTTTGAGTATAGCGCTAATTGATGATGGTACAGTAGGGTATGTCGGCCCATTTTGCGCTGTCATCCACTTACGATGAGGGGCTATGAGTTTAACGAGAAAGGCAGAAAGAAGTAAAACAGCTGAAGTGAAAATTGTGAGTCTGAAGATATAAAGGCAGGCCAATGCAAGCTTGTGTACTCCTGCTTCCTAATTACATAATGCAGTGTGAAAGGGTGCCTCTGCAGACTGCCTGAATTACTCATGGGAGCTGCAGACAGCCAGCAGGCATGTGTAATTGACTAATAGTGCATTAATAGGCAATCACACCCCCTGCTGTTTCAGGTTCAGGTAATGCAGTCTGTGCTGTGTGTGTGTGAGAGATGGAGTAGCGAACAAGGCATTGGAATGAAATGAATGAGGTAAAATAAGAATGGGAAATGCAGTTCAAACAAAAAGTCAGGAAGAACAGAAGATTGAATGGAGAAGGCACTGCACAGGAAGAAGATGCAAAAGACCTGAAATGGATATTAAATTGGGTTTGTGAAAGGGAGAGCACGTGTTCCTGTATGAAGAGTGCATATTCGTGTAAGAACATGTATTGGTGAATATACTAACATACAAAAAAGCCAGCAGAATAGGTCAAATGGTCTGTCTTGTCTGCTCGAAAGCCAGCAACCTAGTGGTTGCTCGCCGTACCATCCCCCCAGCCCCCAAGAGAGTGGTCTTTAGTTTGTTTCCTCTTGTACATGTCCCACCCCTTCTTGAATCCCTCCACTGTGCCCTCCTCCACCAGCCTCTCAGGCAGCGCATTCCACGGCTCCACCACCCTCTCAAAGAAAAAATGCCAACTATGCTCCCTGCTGTAGTTTCCCCCCCCTCCAGCTTCCACTCATGGCTCCTGGTTGTCCCCCCCCCCTTTCTTTAGCCTTAAAAGCTCCTTGGTTCCACTCCTGGTTATTCCTTTTAAATACTTGAAAACCTCTATCATATCTCCCCTATCCCTCCTCTCCTCCAGTGAGTAAAGCCTAAGCTCTTCGTCTCTCCCCATAAGGCTTCCCCTCAATGCCCTGAATCATTTTTGGTTGCTCTCCTCTGGACCCTCTCCAGCAGCACTATGTCTTTCAGATGAGGTCTCCAGAACTGTACACAGTACTCGAGCTGCGGCCTGACCAAGGCATTATACAGAGGGAGGATCACCTCCCTCCTTCTGGATGTAATTCCCCTGGCTATGCAGCCCAGTATCCTGTTTGCTTTGGCTGTAGTTTTTCTACAGTTTTCAGAGTTATTCATTTTGACGTCTGTCACCACCCCTAAATCCCTGTCTCCCAATGTGGCTTGCAGTGTGTGTGCCCCCCCCCCCGGGTGTATTCATGGCCTGGGTTTTGTACCCCCAAATATAGTACCTTACATTTCCCGGCATTAAAATTTCAGTCCCCACCTCCTTGACCACCCCTCCAGGGTATCCAGATCCCCCAGACCACCTCCCTCACTTCTTCACACTCCATCAGTGCTCCCAGTTTTGAATCATCCGCAGAGAGACTTAACCTATTCCTAACCCCCTCCCCTTCCTATATCCGAGACATAGGTGTTGAACAAGAGCGGCCCCAATACCGAACCCTGAGGGACCCCACTGATTACCTTCCTGGGAGAGGAGAGTATCCCTCCCACCATTACCCTGTGTTAACGCCCCTTCAGCCAGTTTTCCACCCAATTGAACTCCTGTCCTCCCACCCCCATCTCCCCCAGCTTTCTCATCAGTCCGTAATATGGTACTGAATCAAGCGCCTTGCTGAAATCTAGGTATAGGACGGCCACTGGGCTGTGTCTGTCCAAGGCCCTTGTCACCCAGGCATAAAACTCTACGAGGTTGGACTGACACGATCTCCCTGGAATGAATCCATACTGTTTATCATCCTGGTGTCCTGACGATTCCAGCTGCCTTCCAATACTCTCCTTGATAAAGCCCTCTATTACTTTATCTACCACAGACATTAGGCTGACAGGCCTATAATTCCCCATCTCTTCTCTAGACCCCCCTTTATGATTAGGCACTACATAAGCCACCCTCCAGTCTTGGGGCACCCGTCCTGTCTGCAAAGAGGAATTAAAGAGTGTAGCCAGTGGAGCTGCCAGCTCCTCTGCCAGTTCCTTCACAACCTTCGGGTGTAGCCCATCCGGCCCCAGCGCCTATCAGTCTTTAGCTCCCAAGGGACCCTCACCCTGTCCACTGTGACCCCCATTCCTCCCCTCACTTAACTTCCCACCCTTCGGACTGGTCCAATCTGTACCCTAGCCTCATTCTGTCCTCTGGTCACAGACCTACTTCTCACCTTAGCTGAATGCTCTTCCCTCCCATCAGCCTGTAGTGATCCCCAGTCCCCATCCGCAAAGATTGAGGCAAAGTACTCATTTAGCACCTCTGCCTGTTCCCCTGCTTCCTGAGTCCATCCCCCCATAATTTTAATCCTATTGATCTGCATCCTCTCTTTTCGCTTCTCTCTTAGATCTATAGAATCCCCACCCACACCCTCACCCCCGGATATCCCTAGCCAGGTTTTTCTCCATCCCTGCCTTGGTGACCCTCCTGGCCGATAATTTGTATTCTCTTTGCTCCTTGTCCTCCTTTGAGCATTTAAAACGTACATAAGCGTCCTTTTTATCCCTCACTGCCTCCTGCACCTCCCTAGTCCACCAACATGGCTTACTGGTTCTACCATGCTTTCACCTTAATTTTGTACAGTACTTAATAGCCTCCTGTATTCCCTTTTTAATGGTCTCCCACAATCTTCCAGCATCCATGTCCGGCCTAATCTTGTCCAACCTCTCTCTTAGAATTCTACCCATGCCCATGAAATCTGCTCCCCTGAAGTCTACCACTACTGTGTTAGTGTGGTTTTCCTCACCCCTATATACAGCAGAAACCAGACCGTGACATGGTCTCCACCCGCCAGTGGACTACACACCTCCAGGCCTCTTATCTGATCACTGTCCGCTAGGACAACATCCAATATCCGCCCCACTCTAGTAGGTTTCCCCACCTGTTGGACCAGGAAAGCATCCTGAAAAATGTCCATCAGTCGCTGTTCTCTGGCTACAGAGGATGTCATGGTATGCCAGTCTACCCCCAGCATATTAAGGTCACCCATGACCACCACCACCACCCTACCCTTACCAAGGTCACAGTGACCCTTGATGATCTCAACCAGTTTTTCCTCTAGAGCCTCCTCAATGCAGGGGGCCTGTATACCACCCCATTTTCAGTTTTTTTTTTTTTCCTCCGCTCATTTGCAAGGTTACGCAAATGGCCTCCGCTCCTCCTTCAGCCTCCTCCTCTCCACTAACCACAGCGTCATTTCTGACAGCGCAGCCCCTTCCCATCTTCCCACTCCCCTATCTTTCCTAAATGTCTTATAGGCCTCCATATTTAGGTCCCAATCATTTCTCTGGGTGGCCCATGTCTCCGTAATTGCTGCCACGTCTGCTGATCCTTCAGCCAACATAGCCTGTAACTCAGGCATTTTATTACTCATGCTCCTGGCATTAGTCAGCACTGTCCTCCACCCCGACCTCTCCTCCCTACCCAATCTCCCCAGCCCTGCGCAGTCCTTATTCTGCCCAATTTTCCTTATATTTGCATCGCATTCCTCCTCACTCTTCAATTTCCCTAGACCTGGACCCACAAACAGCTTCCCTGTGGCCAATCTTTTATTTGACCCTCTCCCGTTACAAGTTTAAACCCCACCTCTCTCCTATAAAACTAGCAAGTTTTAGTTTCAAGAACTCCCTCCCCTCCAGATTGAGATGTAATCTATCCCTGGCATATAGCCCCTTATCCTCCCAAGTATCTCCCAGTCTCCTCCAGCCCATACCCTCTGCCTGCACCAATCCCTAAGCCACTGGTTCACCCCTCTAAGTTTTAGTTTGCTCTCCCAGTTGCCATTTGTACCTGCAGAATCTCAGAGAAGGAAATTTTGCTTCCTATAGAGTGACAAACCCTTGTCAATTCCGGAACCTAGCCTGTATTTCTAGCTCACTGTTCCTTCCAAGTCATTTGACCCCAAATGTACTAGGAAGTACAGGATCCCCCACATTCCAGTGCTGTCGGGTATAAGTGGAATTTGACCTTGTGTACAGATAATTCTGGCATACATTTAGCTTTGACTGGGCTGCTTTTATTGTCCCCCACCCCCTCCCACTGGATACCCCTGGTCATGGAAACCCCCAGCCCGTTTTGATCCTTCCAGACTCTTCCTGTCATCAAACCCCTGTTTACTCCTGCCTCTCCTATCAGCCTGGGAATCTTTATTAGCCCATTTAGATCCTTCTGGGCTCCTCCTTCTGTCGACAGCCCCCTGCTTACTCCTCCCAACTCCATCAGTCTGGAGGCCACCCTCATGCTAGCCCTACCATACTCCTACCTGTGACTGCCAGTTTGCTCTTCGCCCCCTCAATTTCCTGGGAGGCCAGAGAATGCCCCCCATTTCCACCCCCATCACCATTCTTGAGCTATAATCCTATAATATGTTAACCTATTTGGCATGGCTTACATTAGAAATATTGAATTTGGATTAGCAAGTAATTTATTTGGCAAATAATTTAATTAGCATCTATCAGTATGAATTGGAGGAAACCCAATAAATGCTAAGACGAATAGAGCTGCAAATGATAGAATTCCACTATACAAGACACTAGTGAGGCCCCACCTGGAGTACACTGTACAGTTCTGGAGACCTTACCTACGTAAGGACATAGACAGGATAGAGAAGGTTCAGAGGAGGGCAACAAAGATGGTGCATGGATTCCATCACAAGTCCTGTGAGGACAGGTTGAAGGAACTGAACATGTACTCCCTGGAGGAAAGGAGGGAGAGAGGGGATATGATAGAGATATACAAGTATCTTACAGGAGGAACAGGGTGCAGAATACACTATTTTAAACGAAAAAGATGTTCCAGGACTAGAGGGCATGGGATGAAGTTGGAGGAGGACTATTCAGAGGAAGCGTGAGGAAGAATTTCTTCACAGAGACTGGTGGTGGACAAGTGGAACACCCTGCCAGAGGAAGTGGTGGGGGCTGAAACAATCACGGGAGTTAAGAATGCATGGGATAGACATAAAGGAATTCTGGAGATCAGGGGTAAGGGGCAACAGACTTCTAGGAAAACATAAACTGAACTTATAAGCTCAAATGGGCAGACTGGGTGGGCCATAGTCCCTTATCTGCCGACACTGCCTATGTATCTATGTAAGTAAGATGTAAAAGCAACCCAGAACAGGAATAAAATGATGGAATATCAAGTCCCTACCATTAGCTAATACCACACCCAGCAACTCCTTTTCAGCTAACCTGAAACAGAAATGGACACAGAATAACAATGCAGTCAACACTGTACCATATATGCCCTTTATTTAGGGTTTTATTTACCATCTGTTCAAAACAAGTACATTTGCCCCCAGCAAAAATTCCTGGCTAAGCTGCACTCGTGACAGAAGAATCTGCCAGTGTTACTGAGAGAAAATCTATGAATCACCTGCTTGCTGAATTAGGAAGGGTGGCAGCATGACTGAGAGCCAGTGGTGGTGGTGTGCCAAAAATGTATCACTGCCTCTGCTTCACTTGCTGTTGTCGGTGTGTCTGCGTGTTTTGGGTACAGAGTATAATATGGATGTACCAGTTTAACACCAAGACCCAATACTGGAAATATGCCTTTTTTATTTATTTTTTTAAAGATTGACAATTCCAGTAGTTGATATAGGGCCTGTCTGTCCACATACTCTGCAGGGTTATGATAAAGTGGCCCAAATCTAACGAGCACAGACTCAATACGGTCCTGCTGTCTGTTGTGCTTCATGGCCTGGTACCCTTTTGTCATGGGTGCAGAACTTCTTTGGTTTTTGCTCACAGTTTTAGGTTGGGACCTGCCAAGCTGCAAGAGGGCTTAAGAGGCTGACTGGCATCTTCTTGGCAGATTGAGGCAAATGCAGCACATCTGGTCCAAAGCCCCACAGAGGCAAATGGCGGCTGCTGTTGCTGTTGCAACTGCTTCTTTATTTTGCTTTAAAGCAGCAGTGCAACGAAACATTAATTTATTTGAAAATTGATAACCGGTAGAGGCGCACAGAGCCGAAGCTTGTTTTCAGGTGTGACTTGGGGGAGGGGAACAGAGGAAGAACAGCTGCAAAATACATAAATGTAAAACTTCGGAATAACATTTGATAAAAAGTTGTACAAAATTGGAATAAAATTATATGTGCAGAGAATAAAGTGCAGTACAGAACATCCAACAAGTGCACATTCAGAAGTTGCAGCAGTACATGATGAACAAGAACACCGACAACAGGCGAGTGACCTGAAGGGCGAGTTGTTGCCTGACCTTGTAATGGAGAGAGAAGATTAGTGGTGTGGTAGTGAAACAAGGCATGAATGGGGGTAAACTGTCTACTTGCCAGGATGGTTTTTTTTTGGGGGGGGGGGGTCAGAAGGAAAAGTAACAGGAGACTGATGGGGAGGGGTTGGAGTTTCAGCTGGTGCCTGAGAGCCAGGGGATGAGGAGAGTTGGAAGGAAGAGAGGAGTTGGCTTTAGAGGGAGGGAAATCGATAGCAGAAGGCACATTGCCCAGCAGAGGAACGGGGTTGAAGTGTGGCAAAAGTGTTAAGGTCCCTTGAATGGAGGGAGCAAAGGGCAGTTGGAAGAGGAGGAAGGAGAGGTAAGATGGAGGGGAACCGAACCAGTATTTGGATACGAAGGAGGTACAGTGAACCTGGAGTAATAAGGGCAGGAGGGAGGATGGGTAGGGATGAATACAGAGAACAGCATTGTGTGTGTGTGTGTGTGTGTGTGTGTGTGTGTGTGTGTGTGTGTGGAGGTGAGGGTTGTAGCAAAGCAGCAGGAGTTGCAGAAGGTGTCCAGTCTGATGAGGGAAGTGGAAGGGGAGGTGCATAGACCACATCCGTGTAGTAGAAGACGGGGGCACAGTTTGGTAACAAGCTTCTGTTGAACATGCAATGATAAGTCTGTTAGTGGTACAGGGCACCAAGCATGCATGGGATGGAGTTTTGTCTGAATGGCAAAAATCTAATTTCAGCTACAAATAATAAAAATGTTAGCATACCTATTTAATCTACTTTTCTAGGTACCACCTGTGCTGTGCCCCATGATTATTGGTTCTTCTCAATCCCTGCCCTTGTCAGATCTGCAGTTCTATTTCAAAGTCAATTGAGGTGGCTTTTGTTTCTTGGAAGGGGGGGGGACAACTAAATGAAAAGATAAAATGCTCAATCCAGATCCAATTGGACCCCCCCCCCATGTCCTCAGACTCCCTGTAGCACCTGAACGTTGGCTTACTGTCCCAGACCGAATTTACAAGCCTGATAAAGAGGCATTTAAGACATTTCTCCAGTTGAATCCACTGGGAGACGCATGAGCTGGAGTTCGCTGGGATGCCTTGAAATGCTACTTGCACAGTGAAATTATTAAATATTCTTCTAAGGTGAAACAGGCCCGCACCCAACAAAGAATATATTTAGAACGAAAGATCGCAGGTTCAGAATTTCAACACCAAATTTCCTTAGATGACTCAGGAGGCAGTATAGCGCAGTGGTCTAAGGCTCTGAGCTGCAAATCTGGTGACATCCAGCAGACCAGAGCTGGGTTTGAATCCCACAGCTTCCACTTGCATACTGTGTGACCCTGAGCAAGTCGCTTAACCTCCTTGTGCTCCCAGGTCGGTCCTGTAAAAAAGCTTTCAGCTTAGTGTGCTATACCTGGTTAAACTAAATAAAAAAGACACCAATTGCAACAGCATAAGTATAAACGTAACCAACTTTTAAACACCCAAATTGAAGGTCAGTTACACTACTTGGAGCAGAAATATTTTGTGCATGGTAACAGAGCCAGCAAGCTATTAGTCTGGCAGCTCGGAAAAGAAGCTGCTAACAGAGTGGTTCTTCACCTCTGAGACCCTGCTGGAAATTCTTCCACCACCTCCCCGGTACAGAGATCTCATGTTTTTGCCAAATATTACAAAGCCTTGCATACTCTGGAACATGGTTCTGATCATCTGCATCAGATGTAAAGGTATTTAGACAAAATTGCAACTTCCCACCCTTCGTGAAAACTAACAAAATTCCCTTAAAGCCCCTATCTCTACCCCAGAGATTTTAACCAAAATTAAACATTTAAAGAATGGGAAATCTCCCGGCATGGATGGGTTTGCATGAGAATTTTATAAACATTTTTCACCCCAGCTGGTAGAACGTCTCTCATATGTTTTTAATGAAGTGATGGAGGGTCAGTGGGGAGTGCCGACCTCTTGGAATTTAGCCCAGATTTGAATCATTCTGAAACCTAATAAAAATCCAGAGGAATGTGGATCATATCGCCGTATTTCCCTTTTACCAGTTTACCTTAAGATTTGTACTGGCATATTGGCGGATCGCCTACAGTCCGTCATCCCTTCGTTAGTCCACACGGATCGGACAGGATTTATTGCAGGCCGATTTCTTCAGGTTAACGTCCGTAATTTTTTAAACATCACCATCCAACAAGCCAAAAAGTCTTTTCCATTGCCAATTGACATGGACGCCAAAAAGGCTTTTAATAGAGTGGATTGGCTTTTTATGAGCGCCACTCTGAAGAAATTTGGGCTGGGAAAAAAAGTCATGCAATAACCTCATTGTACAATACACCAGCAGCTAAAGTTAAAGTAAATGGATTTATATCAGAGATTTTTCCAGGGGCGAGGTACCCGACAAGGCTGCCCCTTATCACCTCTACTCTTTGTCCTCTCCTTAGAACCTTAAGCAGTATCGATCAGATCCAATGTTAATATCACAGGAGCGATGGGGGAAGGGAGGTGAAGCAGAAATTGGCCTTCTATGCGGACAGCTCTCTTATTTTTTGCAGATCCTCCATCTTCCCTCCCTCGTTTACAGCAGGACTTTGGCCACATAGCAGGTTATAAAATTAACTTTCATAAATCTGAGGCATTGATTCTAAACAGTTCCCCCTCTCAAAACTTTAAGTGTTCTTTCTCATTTACTTGGGCCACAAAAAACACTTTTCGCTACTTGGGGATTTGGATCTCAGCCAACGCTTCCTCGTTATTTAATAAATAACTACAGTGCACTTCCGTTTATCTGGATTTAATTAATCCAAAAAGCCTAGTTATCTGAAACTAAAGCAAGTCCTCCGCTGTTCCTGTGTAAAATAAGCATTTGTCAAGCTGTTCCCAGTTAGTGGTCATGAGCGGTAAACGGTTCTCCATTGTATTTAACTAGACCAGTGTGAAAGCACTTCATGACACTGCTCAACACTTCATTTCACATCTCCTGCTGCTTTGTGATACCTTGCCATGTCTAAATGAGATCTGTCCTTGACCTTAGGCAAAAGTTGCAGATTTTGAAAGAGCTAGAACACTGAGATAAGGTGGTGGATGTGGCACAGCGGTACAAGATCGGAAACTCCACTCTGAGTGATATCCACAAGGCAAGTGAGAAAATAAGGAGCTTTGCTATTCACATGGACAGTATCATAAAGGTGGGGGAAGGAAGACCATGCACATGCTGCAATGAAGCCCTCGATAACATACTAAAATGCCAGCAGAATAGACCTAACAGTCTTTAGAGTCTGCTCGATTAAGTCCATTTACATGTGGTTAATTCAAAACTGCATGAAGGGCACTCCAATCTCCGGGCCAGTTATCAAAGAAAAGACAAAGCAATTCCACTTGCAACTGAATGGGGAGTCTGTGCCTTTCACAGCAAGCGACGGCTAGCTCAGTCGTTTTAAGCACCGACACGGGATCAGTCAGCTGAGTATAGCTGGCAAGTCCCTCAGCACATCGAAGGAAACAGTTGTTCCATTCAGTGAGAAATGAAGGCTCATAATGGAAGCAGAGGGGTTATCAGAACAACTACCGTATAACGCTGAAGAAACTGGCTCATATTGGTGCATGCTACCTGAAAAGACTCTAGCTTCCTCTAATGAAAGGTGTGTCCTGGGCTATAAGAAGAATAAAGAGTGCCTTATCATACTTGCGTGCTGCAGTGCCACAGGGGAACATAAATTGCCTCTCTCGGTAATCAGAAAATCTGCAGGTCCCGGATGCTTTAAGCACACCAATCTTTCAACATTGCCTGTGATTTATCAATCCCAAAGGAGTGCATGGATGAATTGACACATTTTTAGCTCCTGGTTTAAAGACAGTTTTGTCCTTGCAGTACGCTCATACCTGCGTTCCAAGAGACTTCCCATCCATGTACTGTTCTTGATTGATGATGCGGGTGCTCATCCTGGTACAGACTGCTCACAGAGTGCTGCTGGTCGCATAAAGTGCAAATTCCTACCTCCTAACACAACTGTGAAAATTCAACCCCTAGACCAGGGAGTTCTGACTACATTGAAGCGCCTTTACAGGGTTTAAACTTCTAAGCTGTGAGCTAAACGAAGAGCTCAGTTTGACTAACATTATTAAATTTGTCTCAGTCAAAGATGATATTTTTATGTTAGCTGAATCCTGAAAAGAAATCCAGCAGAGCACCATAGTAAAGTGATGGGCTAAATCAAACCTGCTGCTCACTGACAATTTATCTGAACAATCCCCTGATGTAGCCAGTGCTGCAGATGTAGCAGCAGAGGCTCCCAATCAGGAGCTGCAGTCAATAAGATATTTAAATGAAGTGGCTGCACAACTGTCCTTGGCTCTAGAAGCTTTGGAACATTGGGTTTTGGCAGATGAAAATGACTAAGGGCACTGTCGGCTCTCCGACGTAGACATTGTTCTTGCCGTGCAGTCACAACCGCAGGAAGAACAGGCTGACATTGATGAGTCTGCTGTGTGTGCCTACTGATATCAAAGCTGTGGACTGCTTAGATAAAATTTACATGGCTCGAACATCAGAATGAAGTAGACTGACTATGGATTCTGCTACTAAGGCAGTTACGGCAGAAGGCAGTGCAAAAACGAAATGCACGTGAACGGCAAACAACCCAATTTATTAAAAAAGGAAATGAAAGGAGGGGCGCTGTGGAGCCCGAGCTGAGTGGTAGCAATCTTTACCAGCTCCATACTTAAACCTCATAAAAACTTTAATTTTGCCTTTTAACCTGGAAATTTCGAGGGTTTCTCTTCAGCAATGTAAAGAGCACCCTTGTAAACCTATAATGGGTAACCCTCGTAAAGAAATAGATAGAGGACCTGGAGGAAAATGTGAAGGGTCTTCTCAGCCTGGGAAGATGGAGACTTCTACACAGGCCGTGACCTGTGGGGAAATGGAAGAAACCATGGCTTCAGTTGGAACTAGACTCCAGCGATTGATATCAATGGTGATTGACCTGAGTAATAAGATGGACTCTCTTGTCACCTGACTCACCCTGGCGGAAAAGGCAATTGACCAAGTTAAAACAGAGAGTGGGGATGCCAAGAGGCAAGTGGAAGCTACGGCCGCTGCCAGTGCGAGCTTGGTCAAGGAGAATGCTCACTTTCGGGCTATACTGGAGTCTTTAGAAAATAAGGCCCGATCCTTGCACGTGTGTATTTTGGGGCTCCATGAAGGAGTAGAAGGGGATCACTCCTTAATATTTTTGCAAGAGTGGCTACAAGAAAAGCTTTGCCCGAAGGAGTCATCGATCCCATTTACTCTTCACAAAGCCTACAGGATCACTCCATGGGGCTATCATGAGGCTTCTGATAACCGCTGTACTTTGTTGCTTGTTACGGACGGTATGGGGACTTGGGACTGGATCCTTTGGTTGGCCCATCGGGCGGGTCTGATAACGCAAGATGAGAAATATTTATCTTTTCCCAGATAACAGTTAAGTGACCCGCATGTGGCAGAAGAAATTCGATGGAATGCGCCAAAAATTGAGCCACCTCAATTCCTCATGCTATGATCTACCCGGCGTGGCTGAGGATCGTTTATCAGGATAAAGTTTAGATTTTTGCAGATCCGTCAGAGGCGGGGAAATAGGCCTCACGTTTGCCAGAGCAGCACTGGGACCAGAGTTCCACGGAGGGCTGCGTGTCTGAGGCAGACGAAGGGGACTGACTTGAGTGGTGAGATGTTTTTTCTTTCCCACTAACTGAACCAGACATTAAAATCTTAGTTGGAACTTTAACTTTGTGGTTACTCTGCATTACAGAGGTTTTAGTGTTTCTCACTAATGCTTTTTGGATATGATAAAGGGTGTTACTCTCTTTTTGATAGCTTTGAATTTGGAGCTGCAATTTTATTATTAGTCCAATTGTTGAACCTGCTACCTGAGTCTACAAATTAAACTTATTGCTTAAGGTTTTATAGTATGACACGACAAGCCTACAGAGGTGAGCAAAAGCTGGACTTTTGTTCTTTTTGGACTTTAGTTAATACGAACTTAAGTCTTACTGCTCTTGGGCTTAATTACACAGCACAATCTATACTATCTTTAGTTTACTTGTTCAACTCGTTATAACCCCGCGTGTGGTATCATAATATCTTTATGCATCTCTCCTATGATTAACTGGGTATTATCCCTGTCTGTATATGCTGATGTGGTATTGTCAAGATATGGGTTCTTGTACTATATTATAGTATATAAAATAATAAAGTGAAAAAAACAAACAGTGAAACACTAAACCGAGCAATCAGTTTTTATTGTTTTTAAACGTTCGGTAACATTCAATAAAGATTGAGCATTTAATAGTAATATCAAACTATTTCAAGAACTACAAGCAGATTTTGCTAGATGGAACTTGCTGCCTCTTACCCTGTATGGGAGAATTCAAACTATTAGGATGAAAGCGTTACCTCGTCTTTTGTTTTTATTCCAAACATTACTGATTCCTATACCCAGATTTTGTTGGAATAACCTGAATAAATTCAGCAATCTATCTGGTCTGGCTCCCGCCCTCCACTATCGAAAAAGATTTTACAAACCCCACAGAGTGCAGGAGGCTTAACGCTTCCTCATCTTTATTTATATTATTTGGCTGCACAGGGAGCTCATCTTTACTCCTGGCTAAATGACCGACTAACTCCGGCTGGTATTAAATGGAGGAAGCCACCTTATCAGGTTGGGCCTTATGGACCCTACCAACCAGCGTGATCTCACCCCACATATGGAACCATACCAGTAACCCATGGATAAAACATTCTCTCCACATTCTTTTGCGCATTCGCAAAATTACTCGTACTCCTAATTCAGTAGGCCCTTTATTCATTTTTGAGGGCCCCCCCAATATGCATTTTGGGAGGGACACAAACTAGCAACTTTCTCGCAGTGTAATAATGACTCTGGTTGTCTCCCCTTTGCTCAAATACAAGCTGCATATTCACTGAGAAAGGAAGACCATTACAGATACCTACAAGTTTGCCACTTCATCATGTCGACAGGCATTCATTCCCAGTTTAGAAGAGCACACGCCAGCCTTGAAACATTCTTATACCACACAATTATTCTAAAGGGTAAATTTCATTACCTGTTGGAGCTCTATTCAGTCCTAGCATATTCTGATGCTCCCCCACTGGAGGCGCCGAGGCTGAAGTAGGAACAAGAAGCCAACGCTCTGATAAACACAGAGCATTGGTCACAGAGGCTAAATATAGGTTGGCAAGTCGCAGCATCTCCCTTTCTGGTCCCATGTAGGACTAAAGTTCTGTAAAGGGCTGAGTGGCATAGGAACTATAGATGGGCAATTAAAACGATAGCCTGGACTCAGTTAAGTTGCATTATAAACCCATAGTCTAAGGCAAAGCAAGGCAACTTGTCTTATGGGTTACAGTATAAAACTTTGTTTTTTTTTATTTATTTAAATCTAGGATTACAAATACCTTTGAGCCAAGGCTCTCTTACAACAGTTCCACATCAGAGGTAGGACAGTACAGCAGTACAAAGTTGAGCAATGGCAAATAAACAATAGGCAGGTGCAATCAGAACATATTAAACAGGTTTAACATAAAGTTGCATAAATATACACTCAAAAAAGGTAAACAGAGCTTGCCAGTGGCAGTTGTCAAGTAGGATAGAGGTGCAGGAGGTGGAGAGGGGAGGAGTGGAAGTTGGGGGGGTTGGGGTAAAGGAGAGGAAGTGGAGAGAAGGGAGAGGGTGCAAGGACGGGATTGGCGGCTAGGATTAAGGGACTGAGCTTAAAGTACCTGCTAGGTATGACAGTCGCAAGGTGCTAGAGGCAGAGAGGTGGAGACAGAGACTTGATTTGAAATGACCTAGTCTTTGGACAGAGGAGATCTCGGTGTTAAGGCTATTCCACCTGTAAGGGGCCTGGTAGGCAAATGAGCGTTGTCCCAAGGAGGTTCTGCAAAGTGGGACCTTCAGGCAATGAGATTCCGAACCTCGTGTGAGGCAGGCGTTTCTACATGGGCTGAGGAGAGGTGCCAGCCCAATAGTGATCTTCTTAGCCATAGTGCAGGTTTGATATTTTATTCGACTTGATAGTTGCAGCCAGCCAGATTGAGCGTAGAGGTCGCATGTGTGGGTTAGGCGATGAGACCCAGTGATTAAAGGAGAAGCTTTATTGAGCGAAGTGGAGATGCGTCTGAGTGCCGTAGGGTGGCCAATCCGTAAATGATGAGGCCATAATCAATGATGGAGACAATTGAGCTTTGCACTGCAATGCTCAAGGCAGCAGGAGTTGAGTTAGATCTGTGTTTTGTAGAGAAGGCCAAAACGCATGTTGGCAGCCTTAGCAACATTGTCAATATGGGATACGTAGGACAGGTTACTGCCAAGAATGATCCCTAAGTATTTGAAGGTTAGGACCTGTTCGAGGGTAGACCCATGCTGATTAGATATGATTTGGGGGGGGGGGCCCTGTGCTTGCAGTGGGGGTTACGAAAAAGCATAGTCTTGTTGTTTTTTTTTTTTTTTATAGTCGAGAATAAGTATCTGTGACTTGAACCATTTTTCCACAGATGTGAATCCAAGCTGGAGATTGTTTTGAGGGGAGTGCAGGTCCTTGTGTGATGACAGGATTACTGCATCATCAGCATAAAGAATGATTTGTTCAGTGCTGGATTTTGGGAGGTTATTCAAGAAGAGGGAAAATAGAAGAGGTCCTAGTATGGAGCCCTGAGGAACTCCCGAGCGGACTGGCAGAGTGTTAGAGAGAGTTCCTGCAATCTTAACTCTTTGAGATCTGTTTAACAAGTAGCTTTGGAACCAAGCCGTAGAGTCTGGGGCGAGTCCTATATACAAGAGCTGGTTCAGAAGCAGGTTGTGGTGGACAGTATCAAAAGCCTTTGTTAAGTTGATGTAGACTGCCCCGGCAAGACAGCCGTTGTCAAGGGCACTGTGGATGGCTGTGGTAAATTCCAAAAGGGCAGATGTGGTGCTGTGCCCTTTCCTGAAGTCATGTTGCAGAGAACATAAGATCTTGTGGTTGTCCAGATAGTCTGAGAGTTGATAGGCAACAATACGTTCGAGTGCTTTTGAGAGGGGAGGTAGTATGGAGATTGGGTGGTAATTTCCATGGTGAGTCTTATCGCCATTTTTGTAAACGGGGGTGACAGTAGCTGATTTCCATAGGTTAGGGAACTGGCCAGGGCAGAGGGAGAGGTTAAGGATCTTGGTGAGTGGTCTGATAACTTCGTCAAGTGTAAGGGACAGCAGTTTTAAGTCCAGTGATTCCCCGTTATACCTTGTGTTGGCAATAGCCTTGTCTGTGTACTTGCGAGCTTTGTGCTGCTTGACTGCTTTGAAATAGAAGGGGGGGGTAGGTAGTAGAATGAGGCACATTGATGGGTTCTGCTGGGGGGGGGTGAGTCCATGAAGTCCAGGGGGAGAATGGAGCTGAGGTCAATGAAGGCAGTATTGACGGTATTAGTGATAGTTGTAGGGTCAAGTGTAATGTTTCTGCCGGATGTTTAGCATATTTGGGGATGTCAGTGGCTGTTTTCCAGTCATTTTCTTTATATTGTTCCAGAAAGCTCTACCATTACCCCATGTGTTAGTGAGGGCTTCCTTGTAATAGGTGCTTTTGTGTTATTTAATGGCCTTAGTGCAGTCGTTCTGTATAAGCTTATAGTTCTGGATGGCAGCTGGGGATCCAGAGGCACAGGCCACGAGCCAGAGGCGGTCCCTGGATTTTAGCGGGGCTGTTAGTTTGGCAGTAAGCCAGCGATTGCTAAGGGACTTAACTTTACGCTTTTTGTTGGGTGCGTAGGTATCACAGGCTGCATTAAGATGGTGATGAAGGAGTCCAAGGTCGTGTTGACATCATTTGCAGTGAAGAGTGGCTTCCAGTCCAGGTTCCTGAGATGAGGTTTAAGGAGCTTCAGGTTCTGACGGGGAAGGATTCTACTGGTGATGATGGGTGGTGGGGGTTTGCGGAATTTGTTGGACCAAACACAGGTGACAGGGGAGTGATCGCTGAGGGAATCCGGAAGGATGGAGATGTCTGAGATTCGGGAGGAGTGACTGGATAGAACCCAGTCAAGTGGCGAGCTGGTGCCAGTTCTGTAATTGTGCCTGGTTGGAGAGTCAACCAGCTGTGAGAGGTGAACAGAGGAGATGGCGTCCTTGAGATCTCCAGAATCAGAGGCAAGCCAGTTAATGTTAAAATCACCCAGCAAGATTAACTCAGTCAGGTGGTTGTATTCGGGTGAATTCCAGGACAGCATTTAGGCCTTTCACTTGATCTTTGGGTGGGATGTATACTGCGGCGACAGTGAGTGCTTTGCCATGGGCTCCAAGGATGATACGGATTGGGAGGATCTGTGCTAGTGAGTCCGTGGGCGGGGTAGTTAGGGGTTGACCCAGGAGGGAGTCCTTGAGGTACAGTGCACATCCCCCTCTTCTTTTGGCCTGCCGATCTAGCCTAAAAACAGAGTAGCCAGGCAGGGCAATTGCGAAGTCGGGAATTGTGGGAGAGAGCCAGGTTTTGACAACTGAGATGATGTCAGGTTTATGCTGATTGGTGGAAACTTGTAGAGCGTCAAGTCTGGGAATGAGTCTGCAAATGTTAATGGTCACAAGGGCGAGGACCCCAGTGTGTTTCAGGGTCTTTGCTTTAGGAGGTAATGTTCACAAACTGAGTGGTCTGTCACACCATTATGTAAACTTCTATAGTAACAGCCTAAGGTCATGTAAATGGAGCAGCAATTCTGACGACTTTATCTGGAAAAAACAGAGTAGCCCAGAAGTCATTTTAGAACTTAATACTCTAGGTAGGCTTATAGTAGTAGCCCCTCAAGTGAACAACCAAACTAGAACAGCTTTGGCACAGAGATGCATTATTTAATCGCCAGATGGGATACCAGACATTAAACAAGACTCAGCATGATTTCCCCCAGTCAGTCAGACATGAAACCAGCCCAAAAGGTAAGTAATTCACCTGTCCTCATTGGAGATGGCTTCCGGAGGATTTAATTTTCCAATAATGTTTTAGACAAACCGAGCTGCTGAGGTTGAGTCCACAAAGATGTGTAACTTGGAGGCATGCCGAACTTGCAGTTGCACAGGGTAGTTGGGCTGTGCCTCTGTGTCATCCTGCAAGAGCTCCTTTTCTATGCCATCTTGCAAGAGCGCCTTTTTAATCACCTTCAGTTCTTTCTAACCTGCGTTTGTGCTGAAATGTCTGCAAAAAGGCTAGATGACTAGCCGCCCAACCCCAAACATCATTTCTCCTCTAACTGCAAGTGGCATCTGCTGCGGATCACCTCGTTGTCTGGGCCTCTGGGGAATCGCAAAAACTTTCAGAACTTTAACTCCTAAATCCAAAGGTAGGAATTGTAGGTCTTGAAAAATCAGCCTGGTCACAGTCAGTAAAATTTCTATTGTTCCCGCAAACCTGGGAGGAAAGCCCACGATCAGGACATTAGCTTGCCTTTGGGTGTTTTCTAGGCTTTGTTTTAGCTTTTAGGAAGGAGAAATCCCGTACATAGGCGGCATTACAGTCTGCTTGTTTGACACTCGCCTCATTGAGTTCTTTTATAGCTGCAGTATTATCCTGGATAGTACGTTCATTTTCTGTGAGCTTTGCTTCTACGGCAGCTAATCTTTTGTCTCTTCTCCAGTCACCTGTATTTTCACCATTGTCTCTTCTCTGGTTGCCTGTATTTTTTGTCCACATGGTGAGGATTTGCACTGATGGGAGTTCAGGCACCACCAGTCCTCTGGTTGCAGCAAGCCCTGAGCTTTTAGCTGAAATCTTGAGAGGAAAGGAACACATCTAGGCTTTGCGACGTGTGTTTAGCATCTTTTTTTTGGTCCCATGTTGTAGGAAGATTTTGACGAAACTTGGTGTTATCCTAGTAGGCTTTAGTGTTGAAAATCGAGGGTTTGTTAGATTATCAAGTATTCAAGAGTCTGAGCTACTTTAGGATGCTGCCGCCATATTGCTGCTTTGCAGTGCCCCCCCCCCCCCCAACACTCTCACAGGACTTACTATTTCCTTTACTTTTGCTGAACTAGCATTGGGCCTCCCCACCTTGTTAAAATGCTGTAGTAGTATCAGATGCTTCGGCCATATTTTGAGTGGCTGCCCTCAGATGCACCACCTCCAGGTAGTTGTCCCCTCCCGGCCCACCAGGGATAATAGGAAATCTAGAGTAGAGGAGCTGGAAAAAATAGAAGCTGTACCAGCCGAGTTAGGCTGCAGTATGACAAATGTTTAGAGATATGGTGCCCATGGCATCAAGCACAGTCATTGCAACACATTGATTCTGTATAGAGAGATTGTCGGTCAGTAGTCTTAAGTATCTGGCGGGGGGAAGGGGCAACGCACCACAGGTTCTGTATAGTTTTGATAGTTATATGTTGCTGTTTCTTAGTTCAATATTATGAATTGAGGTCGGCCCAGTAGCGCTGAGGTTTGAGGCATCGTCTCGTGCCACGCCAGTGACCCGGGTTTGGGAACGGACGCAGGTCACGGGGGGTCGGCTGGGGAGGAGAGGATCGAGCATCCGTTACACTGCCCTCCTCTCCTGGGTGGGTTAGTGCTCCATGTGGACACTGGGAGTATCGCAACAGACGAGGGCATGCATAGGGGGTTGGAGAGTGTCGGCAGACGACCCGCGGGTGCGGGAGTTCCCCCGTGTCGAGCTGGACGTCTCGGCATGTCTATGCTCCCCGGGGGCACGACCAAGGAAAAAGGACCTTGGCACCCGGACAGGCGAAGGTGGGTCCAGTGGTCGACCCCTATGTCCTCAACTGGGTCCGTCCCATCTGGTCTCCGTATCTCCTCCAATCCCTGGCCTCCCTTCTAGATTCTAGATAGAGTGCAGGAGGAGTTAAGGCGGTCCCACCCCAGGGTGCTGGGGCGGGGTGGTCGGTGGATATGGAGGAGTGTTCCCAGGAACGGAGACCTGACTAGGGAGGACCTCAGGCCAGGCGGGATAAGGTCGTATCGAAAAGCCTCACTGGAGAGGTCTAAGGGGCCAGTGCAGGTGCATAAATAGAGTTGACAAAAAAAAAAATATATGTATATAGAATGGAACTTATCTGTAACCTTGTTCTTCTTTGATATGCACATCTTAGACACACACACAGTATATTGTCCCTTTAATCTTGAACCGCAGTAGGGACTATCCTCAAACGAGACACACTTTATTAGGCACTTTACTTTTTTTGTGTTTTAGATTTCAGAATTTCTGGGGACTGTCTTAAACCTGTAAAGGCCCAAGTTGCACTTAGATATGTTTCGGCTACATGTAAACAAGTCCACCAGCTGATCTGTTTGATAACACCTTGCTGGGCTGGACTCTACATTAGGGACTTTTTTCCTTGTCATTATCCAAGGAGTATGTATTTTACAGGATGCTACCTGTGGAATCTGTAGATAAGCTTGGGACACATGAAGGGACGAACAGAGCCTTGACGAACTAACAAACCTAGACTAGGTTAATAATTACTACTTTACAAATAAGAGTTTTGTATACTACTCTATGGTATTAAGGTTGCTTGTAAACTGTAAAGCTAGTGAAATAGTGATTCAATAAAATATTTGAAAGTTTAAAAAAAAAAAAACCATAATGCTCACAGTTTGGTTGAGCTGGAAAATCTTCTAATCTTACCACCAAATAAAACTGGAAGATGCGTCAAATGTTTTATAGGGGGAGGGGGAGATAGGGCCAAGGTTTATTTTGCCCAGTTTCGTTGCAGTGCTGCTTTAAATGCATAAAAGTATAAGCTTTTTTTTGTTTTCAGTGTACATAACCATTTCTTGGTAACTGTTGTGCCATTTCAGAATTGCATAGCATTGTTCCATGCAACCGTTCCTTATTTTTTCAGCTTGTCTTCCGTCTTGCTATTATAGTAGAACAAGAGCTTGAGAGACTTTAACAGTAATTAAGAAAAGGTGACACACACTCCTGTATCCTTTTTCTGTATGGTCATTCATTTTCTGTCATATCATTGTATGCCTCTTGTTTACTGTCTGGCCCCCTCTAGGGGCTTTGTTCTTCATCAGGGTTTTATTTAACGCTACAAATTGATTAGCGTTCTGCTCATAAAAGTTGTAAAACATTGTGAAAATGCATAGCACTTGCCTCACTGTGTATAACAAACATAACACTTCCAGAAAACCTATATAAATGATTCCTGTACAGTTTGTATTGTCCCAAGGAAAAAACTGCTAATCAATTATTTTAAACCCTGTTCATGATGCTCTTTTTATTGCACAGTTTAATCATGCACCTTTTTCTTACTATAGCACTTTAGATGTGCTTTGCAGAGCACAAATTATACTGTTATTGTTTCCTTATGTTGGCAACATGTTGTTACTTTCTTTGGCTTCCCCTTTCAGCCTTCAGAGCACTCAGCACCATCACTGTCTTTGGGACTCACCTGGGCTCTGGTGATCCTTACATGATTGCCATGGACCCCCCCCCCACACACACACACACTTTGGCAGTGCCAGAGAGGAGATCCCCCCCCCCGCACTCCCTGGACATCCACGTGGCACTCTGCTTTTTTTCTGGACTGCACCAAGGATATCTGGCAGGCCCTACAAGTATTTGTGTCATTTGCCTCGCATTTGCTGCATAAGCTGGCTTCTAAACTGTTTCTTTCCAGGTGAATATCCTCCTCTATGAGCAAGGAACTTCCTGGTACTGTTACATTGCATGCCAGTAGGGAAGTGTCTGTCTCCGTGGCTTGTTTCATGTCAGTCTTTGCATCTGAAATCTGTTTAACTGCAACCTGCAGTAGAGTAAGATCCATAAGTTTACTAAGCATCATAGCCTGGACGTGGTCTATCTTAGTAGAGCTGGATTTGGCTTGTCTATTCTGCAAGGCTTACTGTTTTAGAGGGTGCTACTGCTCTCTGTTCGGTGCCTGCCTTATGAGGATGCTGTACTGCTTTGTACTCGTCCTGTGTGTAAGTAAACTTTTATTTGTTCAGCGCCACTATAATGCAACATTTAAAATGCTTCTCATAACAAAAAGAAATTAAATAAACAAACATTTCTGATATGTTGCTCAGTGAAGGAGATGTTATTGAAGACTGCTAGTGGGATGCCGGGGTGCATAGGGAGGGGTATCACCAGCAGAATGAGGGAGATGGTGTTGCATCTGTATAGATTACTGGTAAGATCTCACCTAGAATATTGTGTTCAGTTCTGGAGATCACATCTCTGGCAGGACATAGACGGAGTAGGGGCATTCCAGAAAAGGGTAACTAAAATGGTGCAGGGTCTGAATCAAAAGCCCTATGAAGAGAGGTTTAAGGATCTCAGTATGTACACCCTGGTCCAGAAGAGAGAGGGGATATGATAGACTGTTAAATACCTCATGGGGGGTAAATTGAGGTACAGGAGGGAAGTATTTTTCAGAAGAAAAGGTGCTTCGCAACAAGGGGCATGCTGTGAAGCTGGAGGGAGGTAGATTCATGAGAGAGTTGAGGAAGTACTTCACATGAGAGTGATAGATTCTTGGAACAGCCTACCAGCGGAGGTGGGGAGGACAAAAACAGTTGTGTGGTTCAAGAATGCATGGGATAAGTATAAGGGAATCTTAATGGGAAGGGAGTGGTCGGAGATAAAGTAGGGTCTGCAGTGATACTGTAGATAGGGAAAAATGGGCAAACTGGGTGGATCAGTCGGTCCTTATCAACTGACAATTGATGTCTTTCTTACAGTAACAGTCGATCTTCGAGAAAATCTCTTCCATAGAGCCATAAAACTTTCCTTCCTCCATCCCCTGTTGAGGTCACGTCACAGTCTGACTTTTACTCAATTGTTTAAATGGGCAGACTCTAGTGATGTACTTTCCCTGTCTCTCCTGAATGAGTGGACATGGATGGATTCCTTGTCCCTATTGAATGGTAAATGTTGGTACTCTTTGTTTCATCAGCTGCAGGACATGAAATGGTTTGAGCTGTCCATGTTATGTAGGTGATGTGGTATGTGGGAGCATAAGGTGACATGGATGGCCCCTGTCTCCCACAAGTCCCTGACGTTACTGGTTTACAGTCCAGTGTGTGTGGCTACATGGATGAGAATCTCTCAAAGGTCTGCTGCTACTGGTAAGGAACTTTCCTCCTCCTTCAGTATGTATCTGTAAATGAAATATTGTTTTCAGGAAAGTTACTACTTCATGATTTGGGTTGTGCATGAAAATGGTCCCTGGGATCAGTGCACCCACCTGGTTGGCAAATATAAATAAAAAATAAAATAAGGTTTATTTTCATAGCATTCATCCATAGACACATGATCCTCCTTTCCATTTGGACCAGTGCTTTTGGTTTGCCCTAAAAAAAGATATGTTGGCTAGAACTTGCTGCAAAGCATTGGTGCAGTGCACACACATTTTTCAAATTCTTTGGAAGTATTTTGGGCCTTGGCTCTCCAGATATCTGTGTGTGGCTGTCTATGGTCTGTTGATCAGTAGCCCATCATAACTGCACCCTTAAGTAGAAAGGAAGGTGGGTGAGGAGTAGCCATTACAATAGATGCCAATAAATGTTGCTCCATCCTTGTTAAAGGGGAGCTGTCTGCACAAAGTGCTTCACACCCAAATATGGGGCTGGTCCCTGTTTGCACTTTATGTGAAAAAGCATTGTTTTCTTATTACTTACAAGCAGTAGATTGTATCATGCCAATTTTGGTGATTTGCAGGCTGACATTACTACAACTACAAATCTCAGAATCCTCTGCATCTGATGTCAGAGGCAGTATGCAATGGTGGGAGATTCAGTAGCTTGCAGTGCATATTAGAATTTGTATAAGCTCTGATATTTTGTTTGTTGGTCCCCCTGTCCACCGGGGGCTAAGTACAGTCACAGACGACTTCTCTTTTGGGAGAACAAAGTGACTGGCAAACATCTGAGCTTAAATCTCTTGACATGCACTGCAGGCTTTTGAATCTCCCACCACTGTAGCTGTTCTCTGATGTGATCTTAAGGGGATTATGGGATTTGTAGTTATAGAAAACGTCAACTTGCAAGTTACCAAAATCAGCCTGATACTTACTTTTTTACTGCAGTATGCAGTATAATAGATTTTTTTTTGCATAAACTGTCTATTAGTTTACCTTATTAATACAATAATAAGAGCAACATTTAACACTCCATTGAGTACATAAATAGTCTTTTCACAAGTTTTCGGATCCTTTCCAGTTACACTTATTATAATTATCCATCCATTTCATATATTTCCACTTAAAACTACTATATACATTTACACACACACATAGAGAGAAAAAAAAAACCTTTAAGCAAAGGTTCAATTTATCTAATATATATATTAAAAGTTACTACTTTAGTATATGCTATACCTTTACCTATCTTTTGACTCTGTATTACACTTCTGTTCTAACTAGTCCTGGACTATGAGGATTGTTCAATAACTTAGGCATGCCCATTCTGTTTGCTAGTATCCGGGGAAGCCAATTCCTGTTTCTTTATCCCCCTGATCCTGGTGTTCAGCTTATCATTTCCCTTTCTGCAGGGTTCATAGTGTGCCAAAATGGCGCCCACATATTCAGGAACAATTCTTCACGCCGCCTAGCTTTATAAGTTATGTTTTCAAGCTTCAGAACTTCCCAAGCTAGGTTCCTCCATTGTCTAAGGTTAGGTCGATCCCCAGATACCCATGTATTTAAGATACACTGTCGTGCCAGTGCTAAAAGAATTCTTATCCATCTCTCAACCGGGAACCAATCATCTTGGTCCATATTGTCCAGGCCAAACAACATTAGAAGCGGCCCCACTTTTATGCAGCACCCCTTCATGGTTGTCAGCTCTTTCGCCACTTCCCCCCAGAATGACTGGAATATCGGGCATGACCAGAATGAATGAATATTTGTACCCAAGGCCTTGCCACATCTTTGGCATATAGCCGAAACTGCTGTGTTTTCAAACAACATGAAGTCTTGCTGTATTCTGACAATTGCAGTGGGGTCCAACCTTCGAACTGCCCCGGAGATAAGTTAACTTTCCATGCCAGGCATGGAATGCTGAGCTCGGTTGAGACTCTGTCTGCTGTTGTTTGAACTCAAACCGTCAAGATTCTTTATTCCGCCTCACTGAACAGTCGCTCCGGAGAGTTCTCCTTTGCTCGGTTCAGTTTGTCGGTTAAAGTACCGTTTTTCTCGGTTTTCCACCGAATTTAAACCGCAACCTATCGGTTCAGTCTCTGTCTGTGGTATTCGTGAGTACTAGATAGGTTTATTTTTGTTATTATTCTGTGTGGAACTTGTAAACGTGGGATTGGTTCAGTTTGAACCGATCAGGTCGTTTAAAAATCTTTATTTCTACTTTTAGTGTGTGGTTACTGGTTCTTATCCGGTTCTAAAAAAAAAAAGCAGATTTATTACGTTTTTCCACGACCAATAACATGGTCAGGAACCATATAAGGTGTCTTGCCATGGATTGCCGAAAAAAAGGGTAAGTTTTTGTTAGGACTGGCCATGTCTGAGAAACCCAAAAGAAAAACCAGGCCCACTGGGTTTCAACACTGTAGTGTGTGTGGGGAAGCCTTTGCTAAGGCTGATCCCCACACCACCTGTGTTTATTGTCTGGGCTTTGACCACCTCGATTCAGACTGCCAGATTTGTAAAAATTTTCCTGCAGCTACCCTGGAAAAAAGAATTGGTAGGCTCAGGGAAAGGGAGGCCAAAAAGTCCGCTGACCGGATGGCCAGCCCGGTTCGGTTCCAGCCGAACCAGAAGGAGTGCCCTCTGACCAGGGCAAAACTTCTTCTGGCAAAAGGAGAGTCTATTCCGAGGAGTCGGTTCCGGTTAAGAGATTAAGAAGGGATAAATCAGCTGGTGCGGATCCAAAAGTTTTTTCTCTGACCGCTGATGAAATAACCAATGCGATAAAAATTGTTCAGTCACTATCCCCGGTTCCGACCGAATTGGCACCATTAGGAAGGCGCTCGGTTGGTTCCACCGGTTCCGGATTATGATTTAGAGGAATTTTATGAACCGGAGGAGGAAGGAGAGTATGAGGAAAGTGAGTATGATTATGAAAGTCTGGATGTGCCCATTGACCCAGACATCTCCCCAGACAGACCTTCAGGATTGTCTCCTTCTAGGTTTTCTGAGTCCCCCTCCCATTTCATGTTTTACAAGAAAGTGGCTGAAACTCTTCAGCTTCCTATGGAAGAAGCTGTGGATGACCAGGAGGAGCCTGACTATGTTGAAATGATGGATATCCCAGAGTCCAGGAGGCTGTCTGTTCCCCTTCATAAGTCTTTTGGGAAACAGACAATAGAAATTTTAGACTCCTAATTCTATACCTCCTGTGGATAAGAGAATGGACAAGAGGTATACCCTTTCAGGCTCAGATACGGAGTTACTTACCCAGCAATGCAGCCATGTTGGGGTAGAGCAGGCTGCAGCCTGTGATAAGGCTAATATACCCTTGGCTTCACACACCCCCAGATAAGGACTCCAGGAGGATTAATGCCATGGCAAAGAAACAGTACATGGCAGCATTCTTGGGACTCAGGCAGGCCAATTATATGGCCTATACAGCTAGATATCAGAAATCTAGATGGGACACTGTAATGGCTTTAGCTAAACATGTCCCTGGCCAGCTTGCCAAGGAGCTGGAGCAGGTGGCTGCGGATGGTATTGAGGCATCCAAGGTGCAATTCCATGCTGCAGTGGACTCCAATGATGTTTCATCTAGAGTCATGGCTACATCTGTGGCCCTTCGTAGGATGGCTTGGCTCAGATGTACTAGCCTGTCTCAGGATACCCAGACTAAGGCCATGGATTTTCCTGTTGTTGGTAATTCTCTGTTTGGGGAGCAAACTGAGAACTACATGAAGAAAATGGATGAGTACAGGACCACCTGTAGGAGTGCTCAGGCCAAGGAAAGGCAAGCCACTCCTCAGAGGCAGCAACCCAGGGGCAGGGGCAGGCCTTTTCCTAGGCCTTTCTACCAAGCCCAGACCTCCTCTTCGGCTTATGCTCATAGGGGGTTCTTTAGAGGGAGAGGCAGACGGGGTACAAGCAGGCCTGCTTCCAACCCTCAGCCTAAAGCCCCTGCCAAACAGGCACCCTGATGGTTTTGCCAGGGCCGATTCTCACCTACCTGTAGGGGGCAGGCTGGCTTACTTTGTCCAGGACTGGATGTCTTTAACATCAGACAAATGGGTCCTGGAAGTAGTAAGCCAGGCACTGGTTCTCAGCTTCAAAAAATTTCCAAAGATGAAAACCAGATCCTTTCCACCTACAGATCTTTCAGAGGCACTTGCCCTAGAGGCAGAGGTCTCCTCTCTTCGCTGTCAGAGCTATAGAAGGGGTTCCACCCCTACACAAAGGGAAAGGATTGTACTCCAGGTACTTCCTCACCCCCAAAAAGACAGGAGAATGGCGGCCCATCCTGGGTCTCAGATATTTAAACAAGCACCTTTCAGGCCTTGCACTAGGGTTGGAAATCAGGGGGTCAATTTGACCCCCTTCTTCCAAGGTAGGGGGTCAGAAGCTAAAAGTTGGGAGTGTCTGCACCAAATGTATATGTTTGTGAAAAAAACCAAAACATTTTTTTTTAATGGTAATATGTCAGCTAGAAGGCAGTATGGTGCAGTGGTTTAAGGTTCTGAACTGCAAACCTGGAGACCTGGGTTTGAATCCCACAGCCTCCACTTATATACAGTGTGACCCTGAGCAAGTTACTTAACTTCCTTGTGCTCCCAGGTCGCACCTGGAATCAAGCTTTGGATTAGTGTGCCTCTCCTGGTTAAAAATGTTCCCCTTGTCAGAAGGTATAGTATGTAAGTTCCTGCCATGCCTCATCAGCACAGTAGTACTCTGCCCTGCATGACATGTAAAAGTGAAACCCTCTCTGCCATTTTTTATTGTGTAAGGCTGTCGAGGAATAAAAATAAATAAATACCGACAGACACATATAAGCAGTTACCGGCTGTTAGAAACGCCTGCGGCTGCCACATCAATAGCAAAAGTGGAGGTGCAGTCTCTATTTGCCTGGGCCACCGGACTGCTCCACAGACTGAATCAGATTCAGTGCAAGGCAGTCTATAGAGCAGAAGTCACCAAATAAAAATGCTGTTGTTTTCAGGTGCCAGAGAAAACAGAGAAAATACCCCCGCTTTCCCTAATTATGATGAGGCAGCCACAGGCATTCATCAAGCAGCCGGTGACTTTTTTCATTCCTCAGCCAGCCCATAAAAAATGCAGAAAGCCAGTCTCCAAGTTGAGTTTCACTTCACTGCAGCAGGGGAGGGCAGTACTACTCGGAGGCACTGACTAGATTGACAAGAAAATGCTTGCTTTACTCCCCCAATAACAGTAACTTTTACAGTCTCTCTCTCCTGCTGAACTGAAGTTAGCATGAATGAATGTTACCCAGTCTCCAGTGCGGCACTATCCTGGATTCCTGACACACTCGGAGGACCCACACAAAGAAGGAAGGAGGAAAACATATTCCT
The DNA here is from genome assembly GCA_016271365.2 of Neoceratodus forsteri. Classification (NCBI taxonomy): domain Eukaryota; kingdom Metazoa; phylum Chordata; order Ceratodontiformes; family Ceratodontidae; genus Neoceratodus; species Neoceratodus forsteri. The sequence goes on along the minus strand of CM057453.1, from coordinate 1,059,945,274 downwards.
TTGCTCTGTCTGACACCATTACCTTGTAGGTGGAACTGCCAAACCGGACACAGTCTTCTGCTGCTGCCACTGTCATGCCCATCACTCCTGTCTCCTCCGTGCTTAGTTCTCCAGCTTCGACGGCTCTTCCTGACCCAAACAGACAGGGACCACCACTTCGTAAGATGCTTGTCTTTGCCGCACCGATTCAACTGCCGCAGATCAGGTATACAAACTGAAGAAGACTGCCAGCCCACATAATCCTCCCGCCAGATTTACTGTCAAATCACTGCCCACACTGATAACTTGGCAACGCCTACTCAGCTGGGTCCCCTGCTCCCTTACTGTCACATCATCAGTTGCAGCTCGCCTCCGATATGTAAAGACAAAAAAAATACAGGACCAATCATCACTGCCCTTACAAGCTCAAATGGGCAGACTGGGCAGGCCATAGGCCCTTATCTGCCGACACTGTCTATGTATCTATGTATCTATGCCCCTCTCACTGTCCCACGGAGAAGCAGTGCATTTAAAATGACAACAGCACCAATTAAGCAGAGAAGGGCTGCATCAGAGCAGATGCAGTGCTTTCAAAGTAGTGCATCAAAATTAGGATATTTGCCTTAGGGTGACGTCAGTAGTGCGTTAACGCAAGCCCTGACCTTTTAAAGCCAAAGTTCAAAATGGTGACTCTGGGAATAATTCTGCCCTCTCTAAGGCCAGGGGACTGGCTAGTCTCCCTGGACCTCAAGGATGCCTATTTCCATATTCTCATCAGAAGCTCCCATCGAAAATACCTCGGGTTCGAGCTGCCCTCAGGCCACTACCAATTCAGAGCAGTGCCCTTCAGCTTAACCTCTGCTCCAAGGGTGTTCACAAAATGCCTGGCAGTAGTAGTTGCCTTCCTAAGAAGGAAAAGGATTTCCATCTTCCCATACCTGGACGACTGGCTCATAGTAGGCCAGTCCCCAGACCAAGTCAAGTTACACCTTCAGATAACTCGGGTTCTAGAGCCTGTACAGCTCCTCACTTTCATAGACGCAGAGCTAGATACAGTAAAGGCAAAAGCATTCCTTCCCCTGGACAGGGCAAGGACCCTTATTTCACTGGCCTCTTCATTCACCCTCCAGGTGTCTCGACCAGCAAGGCATTTTCTACAGCTCCTGGGGCACATGGCTGCTTCTACAGCAGTGGTGCAGGGAGCAAGATTTCAGATGAGGGACATTCAGTTCCACTTGAGAGCCTTTTGGTCTCAGAAAAAGGATCCTCTGACCAAACTGATTCCAGTGACTCGAACCCTGATCCAGGCATTGCAGTGGTGGCAGGATCAGGACAATCTAAGACAGAGTTCCTTTTGTCACTTAGTCTCACTCTCTGATCCTTACTACAGATGCCTCCCTCTTGGTGTGGGGAGCCCACTTGGGAGACCTGACCACCCAAGGGTTGTGGTCTCCTCAGGAATCTCTGCTTCACATCAATCTATTAGAACTCAGAGCAGTGTTTCTAGCACTTCAAGCTTTTTCCAAGTTTGTTCAGAACAAAGTAGTTCAGATCAGGACAGACAATACCACCACAATGTGGTATATCAACAAGCAAGGGGGCACTCTGTCTACGGCCTTGTGCACAGAAGCAATGAAGTTATGGTCTCTGGCCTATTCCCTGAACACCTCTCTTACAGCAGTACACCTCCCAGGCAAGGACAATGTCCTGGCAGATGCTCTCAGCAGGATGTCTCAGGGCCATCACGAATGGTCACTGGATCCCCTGGTTTTGAAGGTGATCTTCTTCAGATGGGACACCCCACAGATAGATCTTTTTGCAGCCCCAGACAATCACCAACTTCCCCTCTTTTGCTGCAGGCCCCCAGTGTTGGGCTCAGTCCCCCTGGATGCCCTAGTTCTCAATTGGGAAGGGAAGTTCCTGTATGCCTCCCCTTCCCTCTCCTGTTCAAGGTGTTAGTCAAAATCAGGTCTCAACCCTGCAAGGTGATTCTGATTGCTCCAGACTGGGCCAGACAGCCCTGGTACCGTCTCCTGTTGTCCTTAGCAGTCCACCTTCCCCTGTTTCTTCCCAGGAATTACAACCTGTTAACCTGTGCTCAGGGGAGGGTTTGGTATCCGAATCTCAAATCTCTCAATCTCAAGGCCTGGCTCTTGAAGAGTTAGAGTTTGCTGATTTACACCTTTCTCAAGGTGTTATGGATATCCTAAAGGCTTCTCGGAAGCCTTCCACCAGAAGCACTTACAACACCAAATGGAAAAGATTCTTCATATGGTGCTCTGGGAAGCATATTTCTCCAGAGTCTGCTGGCCTGCCTACCGTCCTTGACTATATGGTTCATCTTAATGGCTTGGGACTCAGACCAGCTACACTAAGAGTGCATCTGGCAGCTGTCTCTGCTTTTCTTTCAGCAGGTCAGCCTTCTTTCCTTTCAGCTCATCCTGTATTCTCTAAGTTTTTCAAGGGATTGCTTCATACCCAATCCGCCATTCAGGGATCCTGCCCCTGTTTGTGACCTTAATGTTTGCATAGCTCAGCTTATGCAACCCCCTTTTGAGCCTTTGTCCTCAGCAGAGCTTAAGTACTTGACTTGGAAAACTGTTTTCTTGGTGGCCATCACTTCTGCCAGGCACATAAGCGAGTTGCAAGCCCTGTCAGTGGAGCCTGATTTTCTCTTTCCATAGAGATAAGGTGGTCCTCAGGACTAACAGGAAGTTTTTACCTAAGGTGGTTTCAGACTTCCACCTTAACCAGTCTGTCTCTTCCTGTTTTCTTCACCAACCATTCCTCCTCTGGTGAGAGGAGGCTGCACAGTTTGGATGTGAAAAGGGCCCTTAGCTGCTACATAGAGCGTACCAAGGGTCACAGGTTTGACTCCCTCCAACTGTTCCTCACTTATGGTGAGGTTGGTAAGGGAAAACCTGCCACTAAGAGATCTATTGCCAGGTGGATTGTCTCTTGCATTCAATTTTGCTATGAAAAACTAGGCAGGATTCCACCCTCAGGCCTGAGGGCTTGCTCTACCAGAGGTACAGCTGCTTCCCTGGCTGCTGCCAGGGATATTCCTATCTTAGAGATATGTCAAGCAGCCACCTGGAAAACAGTTCACACTTTTACCAAGCATTACTCTCTGGATATCCAGGCTAGGAGTGATGCTCGGTTTGGCACAGCAGTGCTTCAGAGCCTATTTCCTAGGTAGGTTCTGTCCCGCCTCCATGGAGGCACTGCTTGGTAGTCTGCAATAGTCAGAATACAGCAAGACTTCATGTTGTTTGAAGAAAAAATTACTCACCTTAGTAATGTTGTTTCTTCTAATGGAGTCTTGCTGTATTCTGACCTCCCCTTCCCCACCGCCTTCCCCTCTCAGAACCTTTGTTTTTGGGATGTGGGTGGGCAGTAGCAGTGTTGGCACTCAAGAGGTGCCCCACCTTTTATTTATCACCCCTTTACTTTGGGTGAGTGGGTGTTGTGTTTGTTTCATTTTTTGGTTTCCTGACTTGAGTCTTTGTTTTGGGACCAAAAAATCTGTTTATTATATTTAGTAGCCAGTTGGCTAGTGTAGGTTTACAGCTTCCACGCAGGGCACTCAGTGAGTTTAGCTCGTAAAGATCTGACGGTTTGAGTTCAAACAACAGCAGACAGAGTCTCAACCGAGCTCGAGCTCAGTGTTCCATGCCTGGCATGGAAAGTTAACTCTTTCATCTCCGGGGCAGTTCGAAGGTTGGACCTCACTGCAATTGCTAGAATACAGCAAGACTCCATTAGAAGAAACAACATTACTAAGGTAATTTTTTCATACCTATTAACTGCCACTGGTGGGCTATAAAGCCTGTGCGCAAATTTATATGCTGCTTCCTTATATTTATTGCACAACAGGAGTCCTCTGTGTACATCTTTCATCAATGCCCACTTCTCCCCTGTTAGGGCCACTCCTACATCTCTCTCTCTCTCTCCCAAAGATACTTAGTTCTGACTGTCATGTCTGGTAGCTGAGTACGCAGAAAGTGTGTAGCTTTTCTTATTATGCCTTTGGTCCCTCGTTTGGCCTGCTGCAGCAATCCTTCCAGGCCCTGTATTTGAGAGTTCGGTTCCCTTTGCCTCTCTATATCCTGAATATATTTCCTGGCTTGGAAGTATCTAAACAGATGGGTGGCCGGTAAACCCAAACCTTCTCAGAGTTCGTTAAATAAATAAACCCCTCTTTTTTTCCTTAAATCATTAAGGCATAGGATTCCCCCTTTCCTCCCAAGTCCTAAATGCGGGGTCCCCCACGCCTGGTATAAAAAAAAAGGATTATCTACCAATGGTATTATAAATGTCTCCCCCTTCTGATGTCCAATCAATTTTTTAATTTGTTCCCAACTATCTATTACACTACCCACTAAAATATTATATTCTTATTTTCTCCCAGTAGGCCCTTCTCCCCCCTTCGGCTAGGTAAGAAGATAGCCGAACACACTGCCCCTTCTCTTCTAAGTCTAACCAACTGGCCTCCCTGGGTCGATATACCCAATCCTTAATAATCCTGGTTTGCGCTGCCCAAAAATAAAACTTCAAGTCCGGGTAATTTAACCCCCCTCTATCTTGGTCTGCCTTCAGTTTACTTAGACTGGCCCTTGGCCTCTTCCCTTGCCATATAAATTTTGAGCATGCTTTCTCAAATTCCTTGACATCTTTCCCTGTTAACCCCATAGATAACATTTGTAATGAATATAACATTCTAGGCAACACATTCATCTTAGTTAAATTAATACGTCCCAGCCACGAGATAGATAAGGCCCTCCATCTGTTCAACCCATCCATCACTGATCTCAGTAGTGGGCTGTAATTTAATTTATATAAAGATCGAAGGTCTTTCCCTATTTTTAACCCCAGGTAGGTAAAACACGATCCTACTCTGCGTAGGCCCCACGTATTGTTTCTGCTTCCCACCTCCTGTCCTGTAAACAAAATTTCAGATTTTTCCAGGTTCAGTGTTTATCCAGAAAATGAGGCAAATTGTGAGACTACCTCTAGTAGAGCTGGCATGGACTGGGAGAGTTTTGTAGTGTATAATATCATATCAGCATATAGCGTAATCTTGTGCTGCCTTCCACTCTTCCCTTCCACCCCATGTATTCTTAAATCCTCCCTAACAGATATGGCTAATGGTTCGACTGCCATTGCAAAGAGTAAGGGAGACAAAGGGCACCCCTGTCTTGTACACCTCTGTAGTGTGAATTGTTCCGACAGAATTCCATTCACCAACACCGGAGCTTTGGGTGTTTGATAAAGTGCCCCAACCATTTTTATATAGTCCTCTCCCAGGCCGAACCGTCCCAAAATTTCGAATAAGTATGGCCATTCAGTCCTATCGAACGCCTTTTATGCATCCATTGACAAGATGCCCCCCCCAAAGGCCGATTTGGATTGTGCTAGGACATTAAGGACCTTTCTTATGTTACGATATGAATGCCTCCCCTGTATGAACCAGTTTGATCCGGATGAATTAATTCAGGAAGTATGCCGTCCAATCCAGTGGCTAGGATTTTAGCATATATCTTGGCATCACAGTTTAAAAGGGCTATGGGTCTATACGATGCACACTTCAGTATATCCTTATTTGGCTTAGGGATCACACACACCATAGCACTGCCACACATTGCAGGTAACTCCCCTCTATCCCTCCCCTCTTTAAACAGCTCCCACATAATCTCCTTTACATCGTCCTTTAATATTTTGTAATACTCTGCTGGCAGTCCGTCAGGTCCACAGGCTTTTCCAGATTTCAAAGTATTGATGGCTAGCATAATTTTCTCTTTGATTTCCTTACCTAGCATTTTTTGCTGGTGTACTGTTACTTGGGGCAATTGGTGCCTATTGAAAACGTCTTGCATACATCCCTCCTTTCTTCCCCCATCTGTCTGGTACAGAGACTCGTAGTATTCTTTAAATACCCCCCTTATCTGTTTATATTTAGTGACAATTTCCCCCTTTGCATTTTTAACACCCATAATGTGCGTTGGGCCTTTTCTTCCTTTAACCAAATTGACCAATAAAGGGCTTGGCTTGTTACCCCATTCATATATCCTATGCTTCAGATAATACAACCTCGACCGGGCTTCATCTAACAATAGGGTGTTTTTAATGCCTTCCTAGTTGTCACCAACTCCTGTCGCATCTCCTCACCCCCCCACCACCACCTTTCCCTCCAATACCCTTACCTTCTGCTGAAGGTCTTTTTGTTTTTCCAGCTTGCCCTTTCTGTACTTAGCCATATAGCCTATAATTGCCCCTTTTATATAAGCTTTGCCAGCATCCCACAATGTATGTTTGGAGGAGGCAGTCGGTGCATTGGTGTCTAGGAAAAACTTAAATTGCTCCTTTAAGTAGTCCTGGAATTCCTGTGACCCTAACATGTACATAGGGAATCTCCATGAGTGTACCTCCTCTACTTCTTAACCGAAAAGAGGCTGTTACCCCTGCATAATCTGAAATCTGTATAGGCCCATGTTCCACCTTCCCCAACTTTTCATACCAGCTCAACGTAGCATATATGTGGTCTAACCTTGACCATGTTTTATGTGGATTGGAATAAAAAGTAAACTCCTTTCCTTGTGGGTATGCCATTCTCCAGACATTCACCATATTTAGTTCTGCAATTCCTTACCTCCACTTCTTGAAGTATAATAGATTTCAACAAAGTTTTTTCACGCAAAGTGGGACCAGCTTCACACGCTGTTAGTGCTGAATGTTTCCCTTTCAACAGGGGCTGCATAAGTGGTAGGCCTCTCCTGTGTTGCCACCAGAAAGAGCACCTCACTATTGCAATTCACCCAGCGCTAGGATTCCCAAATCTGGATGCAAACCTGAGGCTTTGGTCAGCTCAGATTGGTACGTCTGTATCTTCAAACGAGGCCATGAGCACTCTGGACACCCTTTTTCTACAGACATGTAAAAACTGGGATTAAACAAAATTTTCCATTTTAAACACCACTTTTTCTATTTAAATACTATTTGCACTACATTAATAACCACATTTGATGGTAAATTGGTGTAAAATCCCAGTTATGTGCCACATTTTGGTGGAAAACTTGCTGATTTGCACACAGTTGTGAGGGAAAAAAAACAGAAAAACTGATTTTAAGATTTTGTAAAACAAGCACATTTTTGAAAACTGAAAACCGGTGACCCTGGTGCACTGATATAAATAATGGGGCATGGGGGGGGAGAGAGAGATTGCTTGCCATTAACATTTTGTGGCTATGAAGGATTTCATTGCTTTGTGTTTCAGAATATTGGAGCTCCCCCATCTTTATGAAATACCATCCTATTTCAAAACTTAAGTTACGCTGCATGTATTAAATGCACCCCAAAATGCTTTCTGTTAAAATTAGCTAACTGGTTTGTGTTGGATTATAAATACAGAACCCATCTCTGTATCATGTGTTATGCTGAAAAGTATGCACGTTAGGTGCCCGAAGGGAATTCCTTTGGATGCGATTTATTTAGCTGCCAGTAAATGCCCATCATACAGCTGCAGTTTATTTTTCGTAAGGTAGGCAAGACCTGACCTGCGGTCTTGGGATTATTTCTTGTTCTCTGTTCATAGGATTTAGGCATTAAGTAGGGAACTAGGTTCATTTGCTGTTGAATGCCTTTTGGAGCAAAGAACTGTGTTTTTCTTATTTATAACAACCCTCCTCTCCCGACCCACACACCACCACCAGCAGCTCTTAACCTTTTATATCCTTCTTCTGATTCTCCTCTCACACACATACTCAACCTGGATGTCACTTGACCAGATACTCACCAGGTCCTCCTGTCACTTGATGCACTGGATTCCAGATGTTGTACAGCTGGGGCAATTGTGATCTTCTTCGAGGATATCTGTTGCAGCAGGTCACACAAGTAGAACATCCATCCTCAGGTGTCTATTCCAGCTGGAGGATTTCACCAGCAGTCGACCTGGGACCGCCCACGAAAATGTCACGTGATGTGCCATAGGGTATATAAGCGTGGGTAGCCCTAGATCCTTCTCGGTTCTTTTCCCGCCACCGGCTTGCATGCTACACTAAGACTGAATATAGCCACAGTCGACGAACAAAGTAATTTACTTCTTCGCTATACAGGGCAGGCGCGTCCTGTAGTGGCATCATGCCACCTCCTCACTTAATGTCCTTGGACTCTCTCTTTAGGCTGTGTCTGTGGTCAAAAACTCGCTGTGGAAGATCTCCATGAGTTCTATGTCCATTGTCTGGGACCCTTGCACAACACCCATGCTTGCACACTGCAAATGGTTCAACAGAGCCACTAAATTAACGTTTACAACAACTGAGGGAGCACTTGATGGAACAGAAAATCGCCCTACTAGAGTGGGAGCTTAAATCAAAACTGTCCCATGCTTCGTCGTCATCCTCTGGTTCCCACCATTCAAACAGGGAACACTCGTCGACAAGAAGTCTGCGAGAAGGGAGAAACATGAGCCCTCCCATGACAAGAGAAAAACTGTTCTCCGAAGACATCTCCGTCATCTGCTGCACTGCCTACCACTGTCCCACAGGCAGTCTTGAACACCAGGTCCATTCTTTCGGCTCTGTCTACAGGCCTTGCACAGTCTAAGCCCTCGACGACGGCTACAAACTCTTCTATTTTTCCTGGCCTGTCGACAACCCCACCAAGGACTCCCATTACTGCAGCTCCCACTGCTGTATCGGGGGTCTTCATACAATTCCCCTATCGGCCATAACTTGTGGTCGACAACAGTCGCCCCCAGTGATGGACACTTTCTTCTGGGGTCACGTTTTCCTGTCTCGTAGATGAGACTTTCTTCGACACCCACTCTCAATGTACAGTCGCTGCCTCTACAGACTCCCTCGTTGGCGAGCTGTCTAGTTCCATAGCCGGCACGAATTTCCTCGATAATACCAATAGGGCCTACTCCTGATGCCCTTGTGACAACTGTGCCTCCTCAACTTGCCATGGTTGATGTGCAGGCCTTGGTCAGTGCTGTACTAGATATGACCCAGAAGGTCTCCACAACAAGTGTGCCTTCTTGTGCTCCCATTACAGCGCCTCCAAGTCGTCCCTGTACTACTTTTACCACCAGTGCCTCTTCCATTTTTTCGGCTCCTTCCCAGGACATTGATATGGAAAGTGAACCATACGATCAGGACTGGGAACAAGAACAGAAGGACACATAACTAGATGAGGTTTCTGCAACTTCAGCATTCATGGCTTCCTCACCAGGTGAGGAGACAACTCCATACCTTCCTTGCTCTCCTTCAGATAATCCAAGTTTCACGGATATTATGCAACATCTGCAAAAAACATTTGGTTTTGAGGAAACTGAGTAGGATGCTTCCAGGCGTAAATTGGCCCATTACTTGGGTTTACCTGAAACCCCTCCTTTGGTGATACCACTGCTTATGGAAGCATATGAGGATGCTATCCTTGCAGCTTGGAAACAACCGTTCAGTATACCCTCAGCACCAAGGAAGGCTGATGGGATCTGTGGGATCTGTCAAACTCCAGCAGGACACCCTTAGTTCACTGCACCACCACAAGCTGACTCTGGTGATCAGTGCAGCTCCATGATAGGTCCGTACGACCAAAACACTTGAGCGCTTTTTCTCCAGACAGGGAGTCTAGGAAGCTGGACACAGTGGGGAAAATGGATGTTCTCTTCTTCAACCCTGACCTTGAGAATCCTGAATTATATGGGATCTAAATGTCATCTTAGAAAAACTCACGCTACTCCCATTTGAACCTGCAGCTACTTGTGAGCTGCGGTACCCCTCATGAAAAACCCTTCTCTTGGTGGAAATCGCATCTGCCAGATGCATTTCTGAATTACAGGCACTAATGTGTAAAGAGCCTTGCTTAGTCTTTCATAAAAATAGGGTTTCTTTATAAACAAACCCTCATTTTCTTCCTAAGGTAGTTTCAGAGTTCTTGCTGAATCAGTCAAGCCAACTACTGGTCTGTTACGCAGAGCTTGCCAATCCAGGGAAAGCATTGCTTCACACTTTGGGTGTACACAGAATACTGAGATACTGTCTGTCTTGAACTAAAGAAACACGCAAGACAACACAGCTTTTTGTTTCCTTCGTCCCGGGCAAAGAGAGCAATCCAGTTTCTAAGTAGTGCTTGTCCAGCTGCATTATATTTTGCTACAAAAAATATGGCAAGCAACTTCCAGGAGTCATTAAACCTCATTCTACTGTTGGCATGGCTACCTCAGTGGCTTGCTTTGAAGGAGTTTCAACTGCAGAGATTTGCGAGGCAGCTTCCTTGTCGAATGTCCATACTTTCACCAGACATTACAGCCTGGACATTACCGCCAAGAAACGTCAACTTTGACCACGCAGTTCTCCAGGGTCTCCTTTCATAACTCCACCACCTTTCTCCTTTCAGCTGCTAGGGACTTGTTCCTACTTGTGTGACCTGCTACAAGAGAGAGCCTTGAACAAGATAGTACAGTTACGTGGGTACTGACCGTAACAGTAGATCTTCGAGAGAATCTGTTGCAGCAGGTCATGCCGACCCTCCCTCCTTCCCCCTTGCTCCACACGCAAAACTTCCACTTAAGGGGGAGACTAGTTCCTGCTGTTAAGAAAGCAGGAACTCCCACCCCCTTCTCTGTTCCCCTTGGAGGCTGAACAAAAACTCCCAAGTGGCAACTGGTCACCGATTTTGTGTGTGTTGGGAGAGGGGGTGAGGAGGATCTGGGACCACCCACATATATACCCTATGGTACAGCACGTGATGTCATGGGCGGTAACAGGTTGACTGCTGGTGAAATCCTTTGGCTGGAATCTGCGCCTGCGCGGCTGGATGTTCCTACTTGTGTGACCTATTGCAAGAGATTCTCTCTAAGATCTGCAGTTCTGGTGAGTACCCACGCAACTGTACTTTCTGCTTTCCTGTTTAGGCGGTCATGTGTTGTAAAACTAGTACTGCTGGGGCTCCAGAAATTGACTATGTTCTGTAGTTGCTGTTTTTAAACTGCCAGCACCTGTAGGAAAGCAGCAGTCATCAGCCTCTTATCTTACTTGGGGCCATAGATCGAGAAAAAGCATACTGTATATACTAGCCTGTAAGTCAACCCCCCCCCCTTACCATGCTAATTTTAGAAGTTCACACATTTAGAAAGCCACACATTATTTTGCTGTCCAAATCAGATGGAAAGATCCGTTTTGTGACTAGCATCGGGCACAGAATCTGTCTTTGTGGGAATTGGACACAAAATCAAGTTACACAGTGTTCAGCATTGTTAACCCTACAGATAGGTTGACCTCATAGATAAAGTAGAATCCCATTTCTTGGGGGCATTTTTTTCTTCTCTCTTTGCTCCTGTGAAGTCAGGGGATGTACCTCATGTCAGCCAGTTGGTGCCCTTTTCAGTTTTGCCACCATGCTGACTCCATGGCCCTACAGGGGGATCTGGGAGGCCATGGCTTGTCCCCCAACGGTGGGGCTTCCCCCAGACCCAAGGGAGAGTACCCAGATGCTATCCAGTCCCCCGGCATCCCCTAGTAAGGGCCTGAGACAGCTCTGCCAAGGGCCCTTGCATTATTGTGTGGCTAGCTCAAGGGTTTTCTAGCTTAAGGTTGCCACTGAAGACATGAATGTGCAGGGAAGTCGGTGTGGAGTGCGCATGCTCTCGCGTGCCCTACAGACGTCTACCATCGCCTCTGCCCCGTTTACATAGTCCTGTCATGGTGTACTCCCAGCCTCTGCTGGGAGTTACATATGCTGAACACCATCCCCTCCCTGGAGAGGAGAGCAGTCCATTGGATACTTATCCCCTTCCTCCCCCTGACCAGCCCTCTGATGCTTCGTGCGTGTTCACAAACCCAGGTCATCTGCATCGTGAGTAGAAAAGTAGCAGTGGTAGGCTAGCATATTGGGGTATATTTTAAAATAAAAGAACTTACATGTGAGTACATACATTACTCACAAACTACATACTAACATAAGTGTTAACACATTTGTTGTTGGGAACACAGGCTGGGGGACCGTCAAGTCCCCCCTTCCATCCTTCTTTCTCTCTTAACAAAGAATACTGTCACTCCTTGTTCAGAGTACTTAAAAAAAAAAAAAAAAATTTATTTACTGTACTGTCGCCCGTCAATCAGTGCTAGTCCCAAGCACTTGCCTTGCTCTCTGATCGCTGTGCCCCTGCAGATAACCCTGCCCTGGGGGGTAAGCCAAGGGGTGTGGCACTAAGCAGTCCCATCTACGATGGGAGAAGGTGTTGGTGAACCGACGTTGCCTCCCTGGTGCTCTCTGCCCCCCCTACCAGGTTGAGGTTCAGGGCCCAGTGGTGCCGCAAGGCCATATTTGGTTGGCAGGGAGGCGGAGAGCAATGAAAACCAAGTGCCGGTGGGCTTCATCCATGGCAGCTGGCAAGTGTTTTCTAGACTGCCCCAGGGGTGGGGACGTGCAGTGATGTCCAGCGTCTGCCCCTTTTGCGTGCTGTCACCTGTGGTTCCTCCAGCCTCTGCCAGGGGTCCATCAGGCGCCGGATACTCTACCCCTCCTGGAGAAGGAGAGTCCATGGGATGCTCAATCCTTCTCCCCCGGCTGGTCCTCTGACATCCCGGGTCCGTTTTGGAACCTAGGTCGCCGACGTCGCAAGTGGAAATCCAACCGCTGGGCTGGCAGGCTGGCCTTGTTCAGAGTACTTGTTGAGTACTGTCATCTTATAGTATCATAGTAAAAGCCAGCAGAATAGGCCCCATGGTCTTTATCGTTTCTGCTCGGAAGCCAGCCACCTACTGGGAGTTCGCTCCACCCTCTCCCCAGCCCCAGAGGTGGTCTTCCCCAGCTTCAGTATCCCCCTGTATCTGTCCCAACCCTTCTTGAATCCCTCCACTGTGTTCTCTTCCACCAGACTCCTGGGCAGTGCGTTCCATGGTTCCACCACCCTCTCAGTGAAGAAGTGTCTCCTGCACTCCCCCTGTACTTAACCCCCTCCAGTTTCCACTCATGCCCCCACGTTAGTTCTCTCCCCCCTTTCTTGAGCTTGATCACTTCCTTGCTCCGCCCTTATTTATTCCCTTTACATACTTGGAGACCTCTATCATGTCCCCCCGTTCCTCCTCTCTTCCAGTACATACAGTTAATTCTTCCAGTCTCTCCTCAGAGGGCCTACCCTCCATGCCCTGAATCATCCTGGTTGCCCTCCTCTGGACCCTCTCCAGCAGCGCTGTGCCTTTCTTAAGGTGGGGTCTCCAGAACTGCACAAAGTACTCAAGATGCAGCCTAACCAGGGCATTATACAGAGGGAGGATCACCTCCCTCCACTTGGAGGTAATCCCCCTGGTTATGCAGCCCAGGTATCCTGTTTGCTTTTGCTGCAGCTCTTCGACAATTCTCAGTGTTGTTTATTTTGCTGTCCACCACTACCCCAGGTCCCTCTCGCTCGATGTGGCTTGCATTGTGACCCCCTCCCGGATGTATGCATGGCCTGGGTTTCTGACCCCTAGATGCAGCACCCTACATTTCCCTGTGTTGAACTTCAATCCCCACTTCCTTGACCCCCCCGCCCCGGGTATCCAGAACCCCCTGGAGGGCCTCTCTCTCCTTCCCGTCCGCCAGTGCTCTCAGTTTTGAGTCATCCGCAAATAGACTCAGCCTACTCCTAACACCTCTCCCTATGTCCAAGACATAGGAATTGAACAGGGGTGGCCCCAGGACCGAACCCTGGGGGATTCTACTGATGACCCTTCTGGGGGAGGAGACTATCCCATCAACCACCACTCTCTGTATTCACCCCGTATGCCAATTTTCCACCCAACTGAGCAACTGCTCCACCCCACTCCCATCCCCCCTAGCTTTGTAGTAGGCCATTATGGGTTACCGAATCAAACGCCTTACTGAAATCCAGATAGAAGACGTCCACGGCCTATGGCCAGTCCAGGGCATCCGTCACCAGGTTGGTCTGACTTGACCTGCCTGGAACAAAACCATACTGCCTGTCATCCAGGTGCCACAATCTTTCCAGCTGACCCCCAAGTCTGTCCTTGATAATGCCCTCCATAACCTTACTCACCACAGACGTTAGGCTAACAGGCCTATAATTCTCCATCTCCTCTCTGGACCATCCTTTGTGGATAGGCACCACATGAGCTACCTTCCAGTCTTGAGGCACCCGCCCTGTCGTCAGAGAGATGTTGAAGAGTGAGGCCAGTGGAGCTGCCAACACATCCGCCATTTCCTTCAGTACCCTTGGATGCAGCCCATCTGACCCCGGCACCTTCTCAGTCTTTAGTGACTGGAGGGTCTCTCTCACCCTATCTGCTGTGATTTCGCCCTTCCATCCCACCTCCTCATACACCCGCCCCTCCCCCTCTAGATTCAAGCCATCTCTTGCCCTAGCCTCTTCCAGTCCTTCAGTCTGTAACTGACCTCCCGGTTCAGTGGGCTCCCCCTCCCTCCCATTGGGATGGAAGGATCCCCTGCCTCCCCTGGTAAAGACAGAGGCAGAGTACTCATTTAGTACCTCTGCTTGTTCCCCAGATTCCTATGCCCGTTCCTCCCCAGTCCTTATCCTGCTGATCTGTGCTCTCACTTTTCTTTTCTCCCCTATGTATCTATAGAACCCCTTACCCCCGGATGTCCCTGGCCAGGTTTAGCTCCTTTCTTGCCTTGGCCCCCTTACCACCCTGGTAACCCTCCTAGCCAGTAATTCACTCTCCCCCCTCCCTTACCTCCTAGAGCGCTTTAAGCATGTGTAGGCAGCCTTTTTTCCCCCTCACCACCTCCTGCACCTCCAGGTCCACCAACCTGGCTTTCTGGCCCTACATTGCTTGCGACTTACCTTTGCGCATGCCCTCATAGCCTCCTGCACCCCCTTCTTAATGGTCTCCCACAAGCTACCAGCATCCACGTCCAGCCTTATCTCATCCAAGCACCCTCCAAGAATCCTTACCATGCCCTCAAAGTCCGCCACCCTGAAATCTGTTACTACTGTGTTAGGGTGAATTTCTTCTCCCCTTAGGTACAGAAGAAATCAGACCATGGCATGGTCAGTGCCTGCCAGCAGGCTGTTCACCTCCAGGCCCCTTATCTGGTCATTGTCTGCTAGGAAAATGTCCAATATCCAGTCCTCCCTAGTAGGCTTCCCCACATGCTGGACTAGGAAGGTAAGCT
Source organism: Neoceratodus forsteri (assembly GCA_016271365.2). Lineage (NCBI taxonomy): Eukaryota > Metazoa > Chordata > Ceratodontiformes > Ceratodontidae > Neoceratodus > Neoceratodus forsteri. Next base: position 1,059,930,157 of record CM057453.1, on the reverse strand, counting down.
GGAAGACATCCATCAACCTCTGCTCTGTGTTCCAAGCACCCACTGTTCATTCGGCGAAGTAGTTGTTCCTGACTTTTCCCTTGACTCTTCCTATTCTCAGTGAACTTGTATGCCCCCTTGTCCTTTTGTCCTCTCGCATCTTTAAGACCACCATTTGATCTGAGTGCATTATTCACTTCAGATATTTTTTGACTGATATGTCCCTCTGATTCTTTGTTTTCCATGGGAAATGGCCTCAGTTCACCTATCCCATGTTTTCATACTTTCATCCACATTAGTTTCACTCCTCTTTACTTCCTTCTTGGGGTCAGTACCTTTCCTGTAGTATGTGTATGGTACTGCAAAACAAATGCAGTACATAATTGCAAAGCTGGCTTTGCACCATCACCCATGAGATATGATTCTGGTTATAGACTTGGCCTTGAGCCAGTACGAGGTGGAGAGCACACTGGTGAAAATTGAAACTGCTTCTTTAATTACCTTTTGGTTTCAGTAGCTACCTACCTCAGTGGGAAAAGGTGAAAACAGCGAAGTGACCTGGGACTTTTGCCTCTTGGTCGCAGAATCCCTGAGAATCTGATCACATTTTGTATAATTTTACACTTTCCTGCACAGAAAAATTAAAAGCACACCAACTAAAAACAGATGCACAGTAGCACAATAGAGCAGTATTTATTGCAGCAGAGTAGTAATGCCACTGTAGTTAGGGTTGCAGTTGAGTTACTGTAGAAAACCTTGGTTTTGGGGTATTTTTAACTTCACGGTTGCTCTGAAATGTGGCAGGCACGTCCTTTATATCAGTGACTTCTAATTTGGTCATTCAGATAGAGAAAGCGAAACAATTTCCTTAGTTTGACACTTACATACTTTGATGTAGACCGGTCCTTTACACAAAATTTAAAAAACTGAAAAGTAGGACCGTTCAGTGAAGCTGGTGACCAATGGTCTGTAGCGGACTTGGGATACTTGGCACAGCAACCATACTGGGAAAGAACTGCTGAAGGCAGTGCCTCCCACCGCTGCCACAACCTATGTGGTGAGTTGGCGGATCAGTGAACTTAATGCCGTGTGGGTGTGGGTGTGTGTGACTGTGACTGGAAATGGACTATGATGAACTAGCACATAGGAGGGTGATGGTACGGTGGAAGAAAAGAGGGAGGAAAAACAGCCACAGTTGGAATGATGGGTTAGTACACTATGCTTCCTTGCTGTGCAGCCCATCCCCTAACCAGATCCTTGAAACTTGGGGTAGGGTGGGGGGCATCCCACAAAGCTCTCCAGCATGGGGGGTGAATTTTTTGGAGAAAAGCAGTGGTAAGGTTTACTAGAGGGTGGGGTTGGGTGGTTGCCAAATTAGGGCCAGTGATTTTCTGTTTCAGAAATGGCCAATTGCATTTGATAAAATGTCAGTCCATCCCCAAAATTGAGGGCAAATTGACATGTACAAACATTTGGCTCAAAGGAGTGGGTTTTGCACAAAAAGCTGATGTAGAAATGGGGTTGTTTTCATGATAAAGTAAATAGTTTTCATGAAAATAGACTCAAGTGCTGGTTTAAAAATGTCAGATTCCGATTTTTTTTTTTCTGGAGTTCTCTGTTGAAAACAGAAAATCATTGGCCTTACCAAATCAAAGTTGAAACTTCCTGTTTGCCAGCAGAGGAGAAAAAGCTGTGGAAAACAATTTGAAGTCAAGATGGCCAAGATGTGAGAGCCGGCCCGGTGGCGCAGGGGACTGAGGCGCTGGACGCCACACCTCGTGCCATGCTGGTGACCTGGGTACAGGAATGGACTTGGGTCATCAGGGGTCGGCAGGGGGAAGGGAGAGGAGTGTGAGTGGCTGACGGCGGGCAGCTTTCCGCTTCCGGAGGGATCTGGTGGGCTACTCTCGGCGCTTGGCTGCCACCCAGTGGAGGCTGGGTGGTGCCGCCTCTGAGAGCGCGGATGCAAGGCCGGGGGAGGGCAGAAGGGGCTGTCGTCTGGAGCTGCGGCATATGTGAATGCCTCCACACCCATGTGGAGCCGCTTCCGGGGCCCCGGAAAGATAAGAGGGGAGAAAAATGGTGGAAAATCAGGGACACCACTCTATGATGCCTCCGGGCCTTCGCAGGAGTTCTTGGGATGCGCATGCGCTAGGTAAGTCCCAAAATACCCCGGGTTCGGTAGGGTGGCGGAGTTTAGCAATGTCCACCGCGGAGAATACAAATAGTTGAAAAAAAAAAAAAGATGTAAAAGTTTGCATCTTGATGCATGTATGGTACGATCTGCCATAAGCATTTATTTAACCTACATTAATTGATGCAAAAATAACATTTTGTGTTACTTCTGTTTGATAGTGTAAGATGTAAAAAGCGGCAGACTTTCAAATTGTCAACTTTTGCATCAGTGTACCCACATATGACACACAAATAGAAGCCCAGTGGTGCTGGTAGCTACAAGTTACACTGTCACACTGGGGACCAGGGTTTGTGCTGAAGTCCCAGCCCCATGCTCTGGAGGGAGTGGGACCCCCGCTGAAAGTAGGTAAGGCAATGGAGCCAGACTGGGTTTGCCCCAAGATACTGAGGGACTTTAGAACTGACGGCATCTTCAATGGTCCTGTTTAGCCCATCACTGGATATGGGGAAAGTCCCGGGAGACCTGTGGAGGGCGGATGTGGTCCCACTTCACAAAGGTGGGAAACACGGAGGAGGCAGGAAACTACCGACCAGTAGGCCTAACTTCGGTGGTGGGCAAAATTATGGAATCACTACTGAAAGAAAGTATTTCGGAATATCTGGCAACCATTGGATTGCAGCATCCGAGGTAGCATGGGCCTGATAGAGTTCTTTGACTGGGTAACCAGGGAAGTGGATTAGGGAGGAGCAGTGGATGTGGCTTACCATAATATCAGTAAGGCCTGCAACACCGTTCCACACAGGAGGTTGGAAAACAAGCTGGGCAGCCTGGGACTAGGTCCAAAGGTAGTAAAATGGGTATGAAATTGGCTGAGAAAGGAAACAGAGGGTGGTGGTAAATGAGATTCACTCGGAAGAAGGCAAGGTAACCAGCGGGGTGCCATGGGTCAGTACTGGAACCAGTCCTCTTCAGTATCTTTATTGGAGACATCATAGAAGGGTTAGAAGGGAAGGTATGCCTGTTCACAGATGACAAATGAGGGATGATCTTGAAAAAGCTGGAAGACTGGTGAAAGGTTTGGCAACTAGGTTTCAATGCCAAAAGTTCAAAATTATGCACACAGGGCACAAAACCCCAAGGGCAACATACATATTTTGGGGGAGAGTGAGTGGTGACAACTGCAAGAAGAAGGGGACTGGGGTCATCATATCTCATGACCTGAAGGTAGCAAAGCAGTGTGATAAGGCAGTGAGAACAGCTAGTAGAATGCTGGGGTGCATAGGGATAGGTATCACCAGCAGAAAGAAGGAAATAGTGTTACCCCTGTATAGATCATTGGTGAGGCCCCACCTGGAGTGCCGTGTCCAGTATTGGAGACCCCCTCTCCAGAAAGAAATGGAATGGGTGGAAGTGGTACAGAGGAGGGCAACCAAAATGGTGTATGGGTTGCATCAGAAGCCCTACGATTAAAGACTCTGGGAATTCAATATGTACTCCCTGGAGGAAAGGAGGGAAAGGGGAGACATGATAGAACCGTTCAAATACATAGATACATAGATACATAGACAGTGTCGGCAGATAAGGGCCTATGGCCCACCCAGTCTGCCCATTTGAGCTTGTAAGTTCAGTTTGTTTTCCTAGAAGTCTGTTGCCCCTTACCCCTGACCTCCAGAATTCCTTTAGGTCTATCCCATGCATTCTTAAATCCCGTGATTGTTTCAGCCCCCACCACTTCCTCTGGCAGGCTGTTCCACTTGTCCACCACCCGTTCTGTGAAGAAATTCTTCCTCATGTTTCCTCTGAATGGTCCTCCCTCCAACTTCATCCCATGCCCTCTAGTCCTGGAACATCTTCCTCAAAGGTATTAATAAGGTACAGGAGTGTGATATTTTACATAGCAAAAGACGTTCATGAACAAGGGGGCATAATATGAGACTTGGTGTGAAGCTCAAAGAGGATGTGAGGAAGTATTTCTTCACGGAGAGGGTGGTGTACATATGGAACAGCCTCCCAGCTGAGGTGGTGGGAACTAAAATGGTAGCAGGTTTTAAGAATGCATAGGATCGACACAAGGTACCTTAGTAATAGGACTGGGGGGTTTAAGGCCGGAGATCGAGTAAGGTCTGTGGTAGCACAGTAGGTAGGGATGTTTGGGCAGATTGGGTGGACCAAGAGGTCCTTTTCTGCCAACAGCTGCTATGTTTTTCTGTGTGGCAACCTGTCCTGCGACCGATAGGTGTATAGAATGGGTGGCGTTGGCAACCACACATTAGCTGGGCCCTGCCTAGAGGTGTGGGGCTGGAGGCATCCCACTATCACAGAAGTGGTGTGTGAGTGACCGGGAGACTAGCATGGTGGGACCAGCTCCCCCCAAGTGACATCATTGGGTCGAAATGGACCCAATGGTGTAAAATGTAAATGTGGATCTAAAGAAAAGCCTACTGGGTCAAAACATAACTAGTGGCAGATTTTTGAACAGTTCATGTTCACTTCCTTTAGATATTGTTATAGAGTCGGAGCATCAATTTGGACCCACTGGCAAAGGAAAGAGGGGGTCAGTTAGGTGCATGTTAGTGCTGTCACTGCCCCTCCCCCATGTTTTTGTTTGAGGATTTTAAGTAATGAATTGTTAATGTCTACATGCTGTGTTTATTCTGATTTAGTCCTCCCCAACAAACCATTGTAAATTAGATGTCTCATCTTGATCAGAATTTCTTGCCAAAATATTTCATAAATGCCAGCCTGCCCCACTCCAAAAGCTTGGTAAAACTTGCTGCTTCTCCGTGGTAGCAGCAGAGGAGACCTCGCATGTTGGGGATAAAACGGAGGCCTCTGACAGTGGAGGTCAGTCCATTAACTGTGCAGAAAAAATCTGCTGGGTCTATAAAGGTCATAATTATAGAATGATGAACTACTACTGTGAAAGTTCTTATTTACTTTCAGAGTGTGGAATTTGCCTTTTGATTGTCATCCAGTTTTTCAGTGAGTCAAAATGCAGGCACATAATAAGAAGATACTATAGGACATTGAGGGACAAAGGAATTCATTGTCATACTGCTGCCCTCTTGAAGTCATGGTAAAGGGAAACAAACATGGAGTAAGGGCCCTGCTTTGAGAACCTGTGAGACCCTTTCTCCAAATCCCTCAATTTTTTTGCTGGGTCTGAGACCCTGCCATCCCGGCCCACTTTAAGTGCTGGTGGAAGTACTGGGGGCATCAGATGGAGGTTCCAGGGGTCTGCAGAGTGTCCAGATGTGAATTGAGATGTGGTGTGCCAAACAGCTGTCTCAACTTCCTGAAACCATGAAATGTTACTGTACAACCGTGTACTGTACGAAGTGTACTAATCTTCCACCCCAAAAAAAATAAAATAAAAAACTGGCACCAGGAACAATTGCAGGAAAACATCTGCAGATTCTGGACATCCAGAACTTTTGGAACCCAGTTGTTTAAGGACTCTGGGTGTCAAGTCAACCTTCATTTCCCTGGCAGTGCCAGTTGTGCTTCCAATGGGTATTAAGCAAATTAAACTACACCAGTGTTCCATACTGTTCTGATATGATGGGGCTGTGACACAGCTGGCAGTGGAGGCAACTAGAAAAACACCACCTCATCCAGCCCAGTGCTACTGGTAATGCCAGACAGAAAAAAGCAATAAGAGGCTTGTAATATTCAAGAAAAAACAACTCAACTCAACTTTCTACTCAAACTTTATTTATAAAAAGCGCAATTCAGTGAGGTATCAAAGTGCTTGTACAGTTTAAAATGCTAAAATGAACTAACAAGTAATAAAATACCAATCTGATTCAGTAGTTTATCCATACAAAAAAAAAGGCAAGATTAAAAAGATGCGTTTTTAATGCAGATTTTAAACTCTCCACAGTCAAGCACTCCCTTATTCAACGACAGAGTTCCACAGGGTAGGTGCTACAAACACAAAAGCCCTGGCACCCGAGGTCTTCAGATGCACCCTGGGAACCTCTAGCAATCCCTTGTTGGCGGAGCAGAGCGAGCGGGGAAGGCAGAAGGGGCAAAGATCTTGCCATTAACATGGTCTCTGTCCGTGTAGGGCTTTATAGTTCAGCAAACTTATCTTGAAGGTGATCCGCCACTGCATAGGCAGCCAGTGTAGGCTGCGGAGCACAGGTGTGATATGGCAACATTGAGGTAAACCAGTCAGTAACCTGCAGCCGCATTCTGCACCAGCTGCAAGCGGTGGATTTCCACCCCCCGGTAGCCTTAAGTACAGGGAGTTGCAGTAGTCCAGGTGGAAGGTCACAGAGGCGTGTTAATAAGCTAGTTAATAAAGGCAGTATCTGATATAAATCCGTTAAAACCCTTACAGAGATGTAGGTGGACACCATAAAAAAAACTCCGACTGATTTTGACAAGGCATCAGGGAGTGTTCTCAGGTACTGCCTTTAATAAATAGCTAATTCGCTTGAATGTTACAAGTCTCTTATTGCTTTTTTTGTCTGGCATTACCAGTGGCACTGCGACTAAACGAGATGGTGCTGTTCTGTCTGTTTTAGAACATTTTGTTGAACGTAGCACACTGAGCAGTGGCAGACCTTTTTGTTCATGTAATGAGTGGCAGCGACAACTAATTTTGAAGGGGCAGTGATACAGCTGATAATGGAGGCAGTGTTAGCTGGCACTAAGAGGGTGGACAGTGACACAGTTGGTAACAAGGGGGTACATTGACCACTGGCAACAGTGGGGGGTGGCATAACTGACAGTGAGAGGGCTAGTGACACTGCTAGCATTGAGGGGGCCCAGTGACATGCTTGGCGTCAGGGGGCCTGGTGACACTGGTGGTGATGAGGAGCACTGCCGACAAGGCTGGCAGTGAGGTGACCCAGCTGACACTGCGGAGGTGGCAAGGGGGCCTGGTTGACACCGCTAGCAGCAAATGGAGTCACAGGCTGTAAAAACAGCAGTTTAATGGTGATGCATTTCCGGACAGGAGTACATTATGTTAAATGTATAGCATAGTGGAATGGGGTACTTTACATTTTATTTATTTATTTAATGTTTTTTGATAACCTGGTGAGCAAACTGATCCAAAGGACCATTTTCAGTTGTGATCTGGGCCGTACAGTAGCACAGACAATAGGTACAAGTTATGATACACTAGTTACATATAGTAGTGAGTATAGTGGTATCAGAAACTGTGATACATAAACACATTTTAAAAATAGTGGTTGAGGACATAAAAAAACGAGTTCATGACAAATAAAGTGACGCTTCTTTGCTTGCAGAGAACTAGGACATGCACTTAGTCAGTGTCAGTGGCTCAGTAGGTAGTACGCTCGCTTCGGCTTAGGAGATCAGAGGGCTGTGGGTTCAGTTCCCACATCTGGCACTTGGGTTAATATACCGGCCAGTGCTCCCAGGTCGCACCTGAAAACAGGCACTTGTGCCTAGTGAAACTTACATGGTTACCAAAGACTAAAATAAAAAAAATTAATAAAAAAATATCCCAATACTGATACTGTAGAGCAGCATGAGGGGGGTGCTGCACTTCTGAGGTGTTGTCTTTCAGAGGAGACATTAAACAGAGGTCCCATCTGCCTGGATTGGTGGTAGTTCAGGTGGATGTTCAAGATCTCATGGCACTTATTGAAAAAAGTAGGGGATTTCCTCAGTGTTCTGGCCAAATTTCCCCCATTCACTAAAAATACCACCAACAGCTTAATCGGGTTCAATTTCAGTTGCTTACCATCTGTATCCCTCTTCCCCCCGGTCGCCTCTGAAAAAGGGACTTCTAGTCCCAGTGGGCCTACCAGGTCAACAAAATTCAATTAAATAAATAATAAATAAATACTTAGAGCAAATCAGAACATTATTCAGCCAGTCCAAGGTTTACAAATAAAGTGGATAGCAGCTGGTATTCTGTTCCAGAGGTAGGGGACAGAGACAGAGAAAGCCTTGCTCCCCATGACAGTAGATAAATGGGGGGACTACGGGGGAGGGGGCGTCAGAAGAGACCCTGAGACACCGAGTTACCACCCTGTCGGTGAGAAGCAAGGAGTATGGGGACTTGCTTGAGTTCCTCAGAGTGGTGTCTACTAGACAGCCCATGGCATATTCAAAATGGCACTGCAGAGAGCGCCAGCCTAAGGACTGATATAGAGAGCAGTGATGAGTGGAGGAAGGGACCTGAAGGGCAGAGTGACAGATAGTTGTATGTGATATTTAGATGAGAAAGAAGTGAGGAGGACATGGAGAACACTGGGGAGCAATAGTTAAGTAGGGGCAGTAGATTTTCCTGGGCAATTGCAAGACGAACCGCTGGGGTCAAGAGGCGGTTAACATTGAACATGCTGTAGTCCTGTCCCTCGTGTAGCATCATCAAAATTGTGTTTCATTTATTTGAGTTTTGGTGACCGGGTAGGACCACTGAGACAATTAGTCCCTTTTTCAGGGTCGACCCCGGGGTCGTAAATGGTACAGTACAGCAGAACAATTGTACAGAGTCAGTAGACAGAACAGTATCAGACATGTCATACGTTGTACAGTGGAGACAATAATGTAGAGCTACTCACGAACACAATATCTACATACCTATAGATTCTATACACATCAGGACTAGATGATACATAGGCAATTGATGTTACATTTGAGCACTAAGAGAAAGGGAAGAGGAGGGCTGTTAGTTATTAGTGACTGAATTAGGAAAGGGGAGAGGAATGGGAGGGGGTAGGGTTAGTGGTCAGGCGAGGTAGGTGAGGTTAAGAGCTTTTTGGACAGAGCTGCATCTTCAGACTTTAAAGCTTATTGAATACAAGAAGTCGTCATTGTAATTTTGAAGGATCCTAATTTTTGAGGTTGGAATCTGGGTAATTAGAAGCTGTGAACAGAACCATTAAGTTTACAACTGTATGCTGTTTTTGGGTGAATGCATAATGAAGTTTTAGTTGTAAGTTCCCGCTACTGCTGGGGTCATTTTGAGATGCCCATTAATTATAGAAAAAAGGCAGATGTTCTAGCTTGGGCTCACAGGAACTTTAGCCAAGAACCACTGGTAAAATCTATAAACATTTTTAATCTGCTTTGACTTTTGAACTTTGAAGTATGCTTCCTGCTTGGATTAAAAAAAATATCTACTGTTATACTATAGTAAGTATGTAACTGTTTGTTTTTGCTCAAATTCAGTAAGGCTTCTGATTTGGTCCAACACTGGGCTGTCATCTGGAAAATGGAAAAAGCGAACATCAGAAGAATTCATCCATTTGAGTGGATGAATGCAAAGGGTTGTAATAAGCAGCCGCAATTCACACAGCTTAGAGGTGACTGTAGTTGAAACATCAAGTACGCCGCTGACACAAAGCTTAGAGGTCCCTCTGACTCTATAGACAGATGTTTAATAATACGGGATCATCTAAATAAAATATTAGTGGGTCCTCAATTGGGAAATGGTAGTGCTACAAAATGCACATGGGGGGGAGGTGGGGGAAGGTGCTACAACTATAAATTATGCGGTAAATACCTTGTTTCAATATAATCTGAACACAATTTGGGAATAACACCAAAAATGGACAACAATAAACAAACCAACAAAGTGATAGCATGAGCAAATAAAATCCATGGGGTAATGCAGCGTAGCGTCGGGGAAATAGACTTCTAGGAAAACAAACTGAACTTACAAGCACAAATGGGCAGACTAGGTGGGCCATAGGCCCTTATCTGCCGACACTGTCTATGTATCTATGTATCTATGTATCCAGAGATAAAATGTAATTCTCCCATTATACTGAGCGTGTGTCTAGTTGCACTTGGACTATGCAACACAATTCTGGTGTCTGTTTAAAAGACATGACATAAACCAGATCGAAAAAGTACAAAGAAGACAACTAAAATTTTTCACCACCTAAAAGACAAAACCCTACAATATACTATTAACTGAACTTGGATTCCTCTGGAACAAAGTTGTATTTGTGGAGATTTTCTAATGCACAGTATTGTAAGTATGTTGTTTTCAGATAAAAACATAGACATTACATTCTCAAATAGGGTTATACAATACTACAAGTACACAAAATGCAAATTTCTCCATTGTTGATATTCATTATAACCCACCCTATCTTATTGCACAAAAGGAGTTAGGGGGATCCAACTTTTGTTTTAATATCCCAGATAAAGTCTACAATTTGCTAGCCTCTTCAGTGGCTGTGGTATTAACTAATACTTAGGGAGAATAAAAGAAGGAGATGCACATGAGCTCTATGCTCGCAATTAACCATTTTTACAATGACTGTAAAGGGAGAATGATGTGTCCCCATACCAAACCTTCCCTTATCTCCAACAGCAATCACAGATTTTAATCATTTAACAGGAATTCGTAAAACACATTTATAAACTGGCCTAAACTTCGGTATCGAACATTAAGACTGCTGCTCACTATAGCACTGAGCCCTGGTTATCTCAGGACTGCCGGAGCTCTGTCTCGCTACTATGGGAGATTAATAAAACCCACAGGTAGTGTGCCAATCTGTATTAAACCTGTATCCCCAGCTGCTCCACAGGAGACACAAAATGCTGTCCAGTTATCCGTTACTTTTTATTTAATAACAAACTAAGCCTCCTCGTCGCAACATTCATGCAAGGAGGAAAAGACAGCATAACCTGGTACTAGGGTAAGTGCTAACAGCCCTCATGTGAGTGTCCAGCAAAGCCCTCAGTTGCTATCTGATTCGTGTCCGACTTTTCGGCTTGAGGAAGCGGCTTTGGCAGCAAATTCCACTTCAGTTTTAGAGGTCCATCTGCCAGTGTCTTTTGGCTCTGAGAACTGCCATGTCTTCCCTCCATAAGTTATTCGGAGACAAGCAGGGAGTAAAAAGGAGTGGACGATCCCTAGGGCACGGAGTCGCTGACTGACCAAATCAAATTGCTTACAACGAGCCCTTGTCTGGAACGAAAGATCTGGAAACACTAACATCCAAGTCGCTAACCATCAGTGAATATGCAGCTCTTGCCGCCACTAATATTGTGTCCATGCACATGAGTCAGAGAGTCTGCAGCATAACAGTTTACAGCTATGATAATAGACTTTAAACGAGGTTCACCGGTAAGCTTTTTCAAATGAATACCACACCAACTCCTCTAGGTGTGGTAATAATTTTTGCCACCAGCTCTTTAGGAAGAGTAACAAGTAGGTGCCCTCGGCACCCTCCAGTAGCCCCACTATTTGGACATTCCCCGATCAAGCTTCGTTCTCCAGAGCCTCCAGTCTCCCATGTAGCTGGGTGTTCTCCAGAGTGAGGTTAATAATTGCTTGGGTCGTTGTGGATCGCTTATCAACCTCCGCCACTGTCTCGGTTAATTCTTTAAGAGCAGCATATTGTGTTTCCAGTTTGAGTTTGTTCTATTTTGGAGGCCTTGGCCCTCATGGACACCATCATGGCTTGCCATGGAGGTTCTGAATTAGAGCTTGCAGGCCTACCTGCTGTACAGGGTGCTCTTTCAATGGCCTTGCTGGGTTGCTGCTCCGAAGTTTTCGAGATGCCTGCTTGCTGATTATTAGGGTGCCTTATTGAGGTTTTGGTCTCTTTCGACTCTTGATGACCTAGAGAATTCAAAGCTGGACAGTAGACTTTCTTTATTTCTGTTAATTTTATGTTTTCCTCAAATCTGTGGAGGCACGGTAGGGCGTGGCTGAGAAACACCCTGCCTCGAAGATGGCTCTCTAGCACCTCCCCCCCAATAAGAAACACATTTAACAGAATTAAATATTGAACTTAAACTGCACTATGAGGCGACAAAGGGGGTCATCTGCTTTAAATTAAGCATAAACATTTCAAAACATGAGAAGGAAAACACTTTTCTCTCCACTAGTAAACCCTTGGAATGCACTACCCAGTGAGGTTATCATAAGCAAAGACAAACTGAAATTCAGAATGAGACTAGATCAACACATTTTAAATAGAGGGATACTGAACTGTTATTAAAATGTGATGGAGCAATCCTGGGCCTGGGCCTGCTTCACTCCTGTTTTCCTTAGTATATTCCTTATTATACAGTGGACATAAGTGAACAGCCAGTGAAATGGTCAGACTGGCAGTTTACCACTGGTGTAAATCCTCTGATACTCAATGGCTGCTGATGAGTATATCCTAAGCCTAATCATCTGCAGCATAGGAATAAATACAGTAAAAATAAAAAAAAGAAAGCAACCTCTTTGATATTTGTGTTTTATTATAGTAAAAAAAATGAACCTTGGTATAATCGAAGTAAGCCACTCTGAGCATGTGTGTTATTTAAGCAGTATACCACGAGAAGCTGTGGGTGATGCCAGGATTTACCCACGGGTGGTGTGTTCGGTGCTGAGGGACCAGCACACACCACCCATGGGTAAATCCTGGCATCACCCACAGCCTCTCGTGGGATATTGCTATTATATAATTAGGATTTTTTTACATTAAATATTTTTATTATAGGTTTTACTGATTGTTAGGCCGATGTGCTTGATACAGTAATGTAGTGCTGTGAAAGAAAAAATTAGTTCCTGATTGTATTGTATGCTGTGGAAACTTTTGCCGGTTCTGAAGGAGTTGCAGAGGCTGGCTGCTTGATCGCTCGAGCTGAGGTGTCGGGTAAGTCCTGAGGAGAGTTTTGAGACGTTCTTCCTGGAAAGGTGTTTGGAATGTTTGAAAATATTTCATCCAGCTTCGTTTCGTCTATGACTTGAAAGAGCATTCAGTTTTTGGTTTTTGAAATTTACCGCGGTCGGTACCGACGGTATGGAAGATGGGGCACACGGGTTTGATGGGCGTTGGACTGATTTTGAGAGGGTATAGGGTACTGGAGTGCAGCTGGCACTTTTTCCTGTTGGTACTAGCAGGATTTACACGTTGTAAATCCGGCTAAATAGCCAATTGAGAGCCAGCTTTTTTTGTGTGCTATTGTATAATTGTGCAGTAAGGCGTGACAGGGTGTGGTATATCATGGGATTTTTCGGATTTCCAGCCTCTGTGTATGGTACAGGTAGTGTGGTAGATAGGTGGTGACTTTTGTTTATTATTGAAATTGTGGAAATAGTTTTTTTACTTCAGTTGCTCATCAGTCGGTCCGGTTAGGAACCGACCTTTTTTCTGAATTGTTTACTTGTTTTATATTTTCTGGGAATTAGTGTGGTGTTCCGGTACCGATCGGTTTCAAATGAACCAGACTTTTTTCTGGTTCTTTTTCAGAACCCGTGACACGGTTTGTAACTGTTCGGTTGATTATTACCTGTCTTAAAAGCTGTTAAGGGTAATTTGGTAGGTTGGCCATGTCTGAGAAACCCAAGAAGAAATCCGGTCCCACTGGGTTTCAACACTGTACTGAGTGTAGGGAGGCCTTTGCCAAGGCCGACCCCCACCTCTTCTGTGTTTATTGTCTGAGGTTTGACCACCTCAAATCAGACTGCCAGATTTGCAAAAACTTCCCTGAAGTCACTCTAGAAAAAAGGTTGAGTAGGCTGAAGGAAAGGGAGGCAGAGAAGTCCGTAGATCCGGATGGCCAGCCTGGTTCGGTTATGGCCGAACCAGAGGAGGTGCCTACTGACCTAGGCAATGCCTCCTCTGGCAAAAGGAGCTCAGACTCATGAGGGGCTGGTTCTGTCGCAGAGAAAGCGCAAGTCTGCTGGTTCGGATCCAGTACTGCATTCTCCAACTGCGGACGAGATAGCCAAAGCGATTAGCATTGTTCAGTCGCTTCGCCTGGTTCCGTACGAACTGGTACCGCCAGTTAGGCAGTCAGATTGGTCGGATCAGTCTCCTTCGGATTACGATCAAGATGCTTTCTGTGAGGGGAGGGGGACGAAGACTATCCCGACGAAGATGACGACCTTGGGTCTAGATGTGCCCATTGAACCGGACGTATCTGCCCAGACAGGCCCTCCAATGTCTCCCCTCCCAGGCTTTGAGTCCCCTTCACGTTTTACAAGAAGGTGGCTGAAACCCTCCAGCTCCCTATGGTTAAAGCTGCTGAGGAGGAGAAAGAGCCTGATTTTGTAGAAATGACTGACTTCCCAGAGTCCAAGAGATTGTCTATCCCTCTTCACAAGTCCTTGGGGAAACCGACACAAAAAATGTTACTTACTCCTTATCTCCTGTGGATAAGAGAATGGACAGGAGGTATATGTTAGGCTTAGGTACGGAGTTCCTTTAAACTGAATGCAGCCATGTTGGGGTAGTGCAGGCGGCAGCCTGTGACAGGGCTAACATTCATTTGGCTTAACAGCCCCCCGGACAAGGACTCCAGGAAAGTTGATGCCATGGCCAAGAAACAATATTTGGCATCCTCTTTAGGACTCAGGCAGGCAAACTATATGGGCTATACAGCCAGGTACCAGAAGTCCAGGTGGGATACTGTTCTGGAACTGGCCCAACAGGCCTCTCCTCAGCTAGCCAGGGAGCTGGAGGAGGTGGCTGCTGATGGAATTGAGGCATCTAAAGTGCAATTTCATGCTGCTGTGGACTCCAGTGATGTGGCATCAAGAGTCATGGTTACATATGTGTCTCTCAGAAGACATGTTTGGCTCAGATGTACTAGCCTTTAACAGGACACCCAGGCCAAGGCTATGGATTTTCCTGTAGTGGGTAACTCTCTGTTTGGGGAGCAGACTGAGGCTTACATGAAAAAAGTGGATGAATACAGGACCACTTACAGGAGTGCACAGGCCAAGGAAAGGCAAGCCACTCCACAAAAGCAGCAGTCTAGGGGAAGGCCTTTTCGCCAAGCCCAGGCCTTCTCTCCCTTCCCACAGAGGGGGTTCTTCCAAGGGAGGGGCAGGAGGGGGATGAGCAGGGCTGCTCCCTCTTCCCAGTCTAAGGCGTCTGCCAAGCAAACACCCTGATATGTCCACCCGGGTCACTTCCCCAATCCCAGTAGGAGGCAGGCTGGGTTACTACTTGCAGGCCTGGAAGTCTGTTACCTCAGACAAGTGGGTTCTGGAAGTAGTAAGCCAGGGACTGGGCCCTCAGCTTCACAAAGTTACCAAGAAGGAGGGCCAGATCTTTTCCACCTGCATCAATCTCAGAGACTCTTGCCCTAGAG